>ML800886.1:245836-263683 GCA_009831015.1 Picea engelmannii | reverse complement strand
TATGTTAATATTCCTTTTTGTTCCAACAATCCTTGTTTGGAAAGTAGATCAACCTCTTTGTTGTGGTCCCAAAATATATGGAGGAAGTTAATTTCTTGGAAATTTGTGATCATTGTCTTTGTTCTACGCTTCCAACCTTCAATATCAATAGCATGTAATTTTGTTTTTTGATTCAACCAATCTATTATCACTTTGGAGTCACCCAAAACTTCAATACTAGTGATATGCCAAATTTTTGGAAGAGTAAGCATCACCGAGGCACCAAATAATTCATATTTTGTGGTTGTGCCCATCCCATGCTTGATGTACCATCTAATAACTTGTTGATATGGCTGCTTTATCACACCACCTGCTCCATAGATTATGCCTCCTCTAATTGAGGCCCCATCAAAGTATGCAATTGAAATACCCTCCGACTATATGAGGGGTCTCATGTACCTAAAATTTAATTTTTGAGAGTGTTCGTGAATGTTGAGTGCCCCAATAATCCTACAAGACACATCACCAACCGCACGCTTGCTATCCTCGAATATCACCTAGTTCCTCTTGAGCCATATATACTAGCAAGTCAGGACTGGAAGATTAGTTGGCACTGTGTTATCCATCACCCAAGAGGTAAATACAACATTGAAATTGTTTTTAGCCCACCGATTCTTGAATCTAATAAAATAGTCCAAGAAACAGGACAGTGTACAAATAAATGATTGGTGTCTTCACTACTAAATTTGCATAGTGAACAAAATCCAGGTCCATACCAACCCCTTTTCCTTAAAATTTCCCAGTTTAGTATTTTATTTTTTGCCACCATCCATATAAACAGTTTGATATTTAGCTGGATGTTCCATTTCCACAAATTTATTGTCCATCTAGTCGAGGTCCGGAAGTTCTGAGTTGAGATAAGCACTTTGTAGAGATTTTTGACTGAAATGTTACCTGTGGCATCACCACTAGTCCATAATAGGGTGTCTTTGGTGCCTTGAAGTGATACCCCCAATCCATTTAACTCAATGCAGTAGATGTCCCATTCATTCTTTAGAATACCTGACAAACTGAGCTCCACGCTACCAATCCACTACTCAGTCAAGGTTGTGGGATTATGAGAAACATTTGTTGAAGCTAAGACTATACTATTTTGTTGTTTCAAGATATTAATTAGCTCATCCAAGAGGATGGATTTTTATCCTAATCCAAGTACCTTATTTCTGTGGATATTTATGTGTTGACCCTTGCTTAGTTCCCAACTCAGCCAATCAAGAATAACATGCATCGAATAGAATAAACTAGTCCAAATTATCAATGTTGAGCTGACCTTATGTGATGCAAATATAAACAAATTGATAATCATGGTATTTGTCCTTTAAAACATTCTTCCAATTTCCATTCTGAGTGAGGACTCTCTAGAGCGTGTTTACTATCAGCATCCTATTGAAAAGTCTAAGATTCCTAAAACCCCAGCCATCATTTTTCTTTGTTTAGGAGAGGACTTTCCATTTACACAGGTGGAAGTGTTGAGTGTCCTTTTGACCGTTCCAAATGAAATGGAACATCAACTTTCTAATCTTTGATAGAGAAAATATTGGAATTGTTTCCATTGACATCCAATACATTGATTGACCCTCCAAAACTGATTTTATAAGGATGTATCTCTCGGCCAAGGAAATCCATCGATTACACCAAATATTAATCTTTTTTGATATTCTGGCCACCAACCAATCCCAATCTTCCATCTTATGTGCTCCAGTCTTTAGACAGTATCCCAAATATTTGAACCCGAAGATAACTCACTGAAGGTATATGGAAGAATGTTATGGAAAGTGACCAGTTCCATATTTGAAAGGCCTTCATTATGTTCTATAGTTTTTTTTTGGTTTACCATTGGTCCAAAAGCTTTGCAAAAGAGACAGATAATTTTGTCAATTTCCCACCATTCTTGCAATGTGGCTCTAGTCATAATAAGAATATCATCAATGCACAACATATGTAAAATTATATGTAAATGAGATACTTTAATACCTGTAACAGTACCTTCCCCGATGGATTTCTTCAGAAGTAAGATGAGTCCCTTGTTGATAAGATTAAAGAGTAAAGGCTAAAGCGGACATCCTTGAAACAGTCCGCTACCACTTCTTAAAAAATTTATTGCATCACCATTAATCAAAACTGCATATGTTTATGAATTTACAAAATCCATGATCCAGTTGGTCAACTAAATCCTGAATCCTTCCTTTATCAAGATCAGTCTTAATAATTTCCATTCAATGCAATCACAAGCCTTCTTTAAGACGAAGGATTTTATTTTTTTCTCTTTTATATTGTGTAAGATTTCATGGGCCATGGCTACAACGTCTTGAATCCTCATCCCTTGAAGAAAACCTAGATTTTTCGGTGAGATATATTTTGATAGGACATGTTTAATTTGATTTGTAATGATTTTCAAGATAATTTTATAACTCAAATTGCATAGGGATATCGACCAAAAATCATCAATGGTAATTGGTTTATTGGCCTTCGGGATCAGTGTAAGAAAAGTAGAATTTAAGATTCCCACCACAACCCCAAGTCTCCTTGCTTCTTCCACCATGTCGAGGAGATCCACTCCTACAATATCAAAGAAAAAAGTGAAGAATTTCGAAGACCATCCGTCCAACCTAGGGCTATTTTCTTTTTTGAATTTAAATAGTACTTGCTTCATTTCTTCCACCAACTGGAATTGTTCATTTGTATTTATCAAAACCCCAACCTTATATAACTCTTTAAAATGATGGACAATTTCCTCCTTGATGGATCCCTGCTCAGTTGATATCACACCACAACCATATGAAATATCTCATATGTGTTTTCTGGTTCTATTATTTCTTGCCATATTATGAAATAACTTTGTATTACTATCCCCAATGAGATGGCTCTACTATAGAGCCTCCATTATTCTTCTTTCCCTCTTAGGATCTTATTTCGTTCACTTTATCATTTCCTAAGATGCCTTCCTTCTTCAAGATTTGTTGGATCATCTATGAAACACATTATTGAATCCTTGATCTCAGATTCTAGAGTCCCCATATTTTCATTTTTATTTAAAATACTTTATTTATACCAATGTTTTATGTGATTCTCTAGGACTTTTAATTTCCATACAATGTTATTCTGACAACCCCTTTAAGAAAGGAAGATCGAGTCCCTCCAAATCTTATGGACCAACTCTATGTAATCTTCTTCCTTTAGCCAATGTGATTTCATCTTAAACGAATGTGCCTTGTGGATAGGCAGTATATCTAAATGAAAGAAAATGGGTGTGTGATCCGATAACTATGGAAATTCAACCAACGATCTGTATATTCTAGAGGCTAATAATAAATCTTCAGAAAAAAAACACTGGTCCAATCTCCTTGCTACCACATCAGGTGATTTGACAAAAATAAGTCTCTATAAAACTCCTCCGACAGACCGCCACTATAATCCCCCCCCCCCAAACTTCATCTGGAGATAATACAAATTTAAATCCCCTGCAATGATAAGGTTATTTATAGGCATAATACCACTATTTTCCACTGACTGCCAAAAGTGTCTCATGTCGGTACAGGGGCCATATATATTCAGGAAAGCTAGATCCTGCTTATATTTTAAGCGCTTACCTATTAACAGAATCCCAACAGTGGTAAGAAAGGGGATTAAATCATAGTATGTAGGATCCCATGAGGCCAAAAGTCCCCCTGAAGTACCCAAAGAATTAACGACACAAGAAAAACAAGTCGGTCTAAGAGCATGTAGGAAGTCTCTAGATTTCTGAGCCAATACCAACGTCTCTTGAAGAAAGATTATCCCTGGTCGGTAGTTATCCAAAAGTCTCCTAAGAGAGGCCACTTTGAGGGGGGGMTCGATCCCTTGAATTTTTAATGAGAGAAACAACATCATTTAGTCCTTTCCAAGGCTTTCAATGCTCTAAGAGGCCCACAGTCAATGGAAGGAAGAGTAGGTAAATSAATCTRTGAAGCTAATGCCTCTAWTTTTTTATGGGAGMTTTTGGTTTTTATGGGCGAGTKTTCAATACTTAATCCCCAGGACCAAGCATAATCTTTCCATCCCCATCTGTGTGAACCTGATTCAGATTATTTTCAGCATGAAATGAGAGTGGATATATAATAAAKAAATGCATAGAGATATCGCATATATTCAATAATATAACATAAATGTATCAGAGATGCAACCATAAACATAGAGATACAATAATACACGATTTCTCTTAATGAAATAAATGTACAAAGACTGTAAAGATATAGAGTGAAAGACTCGCTAGAATGGTGGCATCTTATCTCTGAGAAGAGATGTGATGGCTACTCGCATTCGCAAGAAGATGATGACGATGAGTCTCTAAGGGTCTTTTTAACATAAGGAAAATCCAAAACCCTAACCCTGAAAGATGAAAAACCAAAAGGTTTGTGGGACCCTATGGGTGTAGTTGATATGCCAACTTCTCAGGGGCATAACTTTTGCATACGATCTACATTTGGGGCGCTCGATACACTGTTACAAATATATATCTGAGGAATACAAATTTTGTGTGAGAAAAATTCAACTTTGTTCAATGTTGTTCCCCGTTTTCCAAAAAAACTTTGTTTTGGGCCTCAAAACGTCTCTAGAAGTTTATGACCCGAAAAACTACTAAAAATAGTAAATTATCAAAATTGCCAGAAAATTGTTTTGATCCAGTTGGAAAAGGTGGGTTCCCACTGATATCCACCTAGATCAAGCCTCCCTCCTTAGGAAGCAATGGTCTCCATTGCGTTGAGTTCCCGGGGGAGAGGGGAAAGCGATTACTGAATTTGAATCTTAGTGAGCTTCTTTCCTTGCTGGAGACGTCGAACTGCTTGGTTTGTTGAAGGTTGTCATGAACCAATGGCTGGAAGGGTTGGACCTTTTTAACCAGTCTAGCTACATGAGATGACTGTGTGAAAAAAGGATATTTTTGTTTTTCTACAATCTTGTTGAACTACTTCTGTTGGATAGAAGGTGCTTGGGCCAAGGCTGTAGTGGTTGCAGTATCCGTCTGTTCACCTTCTGAATAGATTGTGAAAAAGATAAATTTTGTAGTATGAGATACCACCTTGCAACACTTTTTAGGTTGGAAAATAGTCGAAATTACCTCTTGTATTCTGTATAGATGAACCCCCAGAGTAACAATGACACTACGGGGTCGAGAATCATAAATATCATGGCGCTTCCACATATATGGTTGGCCCAAGAGAACATCACAGAAATCCAATGGGGAAACATCACATAATACCTCATCCCTGAAGGGTTGGATGCCATATGACAATCGACACTGCTGGCTGACACAAAGATATCGTTGTTGGTGAAGCCACCCAATGTTGTATGGATGTGGTTGTGGTGTTGCCGAAAATCCCAACTATTTGATGACCTTTATTGATATGAGGTTCTTCTATCTTTTGCTATAACCAATAAAATGTAGTGGGGTCCCCTTCACCCACATATGTGAATGAAAAAGGCACTCCCCGTCTTCATGATCTATTGGTTCTTCTAGTTGAATTGTTGTGGTCGCGACAATAGAATTGGGGTCTTTGTCGATGATCTATATTTGATCCAAATGGATATCAATGGCCACCCACCTTTTCCAACTGGCTCAAAACAATTTTCTGACAATTTTGGCAATTTACTATTTTTAGTAGTTTTAACTTTCGAGGCCATTTTGAGGGCATAAATGATGGTTTTTTAGGATTGAGCTTCTCAATGATATCTAAATGAATTATTGAGACCCAAAAATGAATATCCTTGACAATACCTTTCCAACGGGCTATCACATGCCTAAAAATAATTTCATATGCAAAAGTTACGACCCCAGGAAGTTGATGTACTAACTTACCCAAATGGGGCCCACATGACTTTTGGTGCTTCATCTCCTAGGGTTAGGTTTTTTGGATGTTCTGGGTTTTGGAATTATTGTTTATTGTAAAAATTCCTTCAGATCCTCACTTTAATGTTCTTCTTGTCAATGCACGTAGTCATCATGTCTCTTCTCAGAGATAAGCTGCCACCATTCCAGCAAGCTTCTTTCCGCTGCATTTTACAGTTTCATCTTATTTCATTATTGAATAGAAAACCAGTTTTATTGTATCTCTGTTATTTTGTGTTAGGAACCTATTAATAATACATATTCATCTCATTCTTCTCATAAAATCTATATCAGTGGTATCAGAGCGGTCTTCTCCTTTTCGTCTTCATGCATGTCCCCAATGAGGTCGGAGTACAAAGAGTTGGGTCTCAAGCTTGTTTCTCTTGAGGACAAAAGCTATCACACACCCAAGCAACCTCTCATGGAAGGAGAAAGGAAAGATGACAGGACATGATATCCTTTCAAATTGTTGATTGAGGAATCCCTCATGCAACAGAGGAACGAGATGATGGATAGTTTCATGCAAATACTTCAGTGGCTACCAACAAGCGACACATCTTCTTTGAACGGAGGCGCTGCCCCCTTCAAGGTAAAAATAAACTTCGATATTTCTATATTTGAAGGTCATATAGACGCAGATGATGTAGAATATTTTTTGAATCTACTAGAAGGGTATTTTTTTGTCCATAACTTTTTGAATAGAGGAAATATTACTTTTGCACTCCTTAAAGTCGTTCCCCATGTTAAAGATTGGTGGGAAAATTTATGTGAGAAAAAGGAAACAGAGGAAACCTCATTATTTTCAGTCATGGCCACTTGGGAATCCTTCTGGGATGTTATTAAGGAACAATACTACCTTTTTGGAAGTTATGATGACCTGTATACCAAATGGACCACACTGTGGCAAGAAAGAGACCAAACAGTGCCAGATTTCACAAATATCTTCCATACCTTGTGCACCAAGTTGGGTATCAAAGATTTGGAGTGACATATGGTGCTCAATCATCATGATGCTCTACATAGATACATCTAGACTGAAATGGATTTTTTGGACATCTCATCCTTAGGTGCAGTCTACCGATATCCCGTCAAAATAAAGCAGAAGCTCAAACAAAAGACGCAGAAATTTGGGCCTGGGAACCCCTCAAAAAAAAATCCAGGAAAGGGCGGCCCCAATCCACAAAACAAAGGAAACAGTAAATATGGATAGTATCATGAAAACTAGTCCAAGCCATAAGGAAAGAAGGACACCAAAAAGAAAAATAAAGATACCAGGAAGTGATGCGACTTCCATAAGAGCCCTTGGCATAACACTTTTGATTGCCACTCAAAGCAGTCACTGGTGGCTAAAGTGAAAGCCTCTGAATCAGATGTTGATTCTGATTCTGATCTAGAACTAGAAAGGGGAATATGGATCATTGACGTGGAACCCAGTGCCACTGTTTCTCCCATCAATCTCCAGCCTGGTGAACCAAATGAGCCAGAAGAAGGAGAGCACCTCTTCCATTCAAAGATGTGGGTAAAAGGGACCCTGTTGCACTTCATTGTTGATAGCGATAGCCAGAAGAACCTCATCTCAGCAGAGGTCATCAAGCAGCTAGCCCTGCCAATGATTTTACACCCACAGCCCTACACCATTAGATGGCTCCACCAAGGAAGTGATGTCTGTGTCAACCAACAGTGTTGACTATCGTACAACATCAACCCTTCAAAGATGAGGTATTGTGTGATGTTGGTCCTCTCGAAGTTTGTGATGTTCTTTTGGGCCAACCTTATTTATGGAAACATCATAATGTATATGAGTCTAGGCCTCATAGTGTTATTATTACTTTGAACAAGAAATTGTACAGGATACCCGAGGTAGTTCCACCTAGTCCTATTTCCTTGATCTCTACTAAGCAATGCAGGAAGGTCATTTCTCAGATGGGGAAGTTTGACTTCTTTTTGATTCTCTCTCAGAATAAGTGAAAGATCATAGCCACATCTAGGGTCTATGCGGCCGACCTCTCCACATAGTAGAAGTAAGTAGATAAGGTTGTGGAAGAATACTCGGATATCTTCTCCTCACCTAAAGGGGTACCTCTGCACTGCCAGGTCAAGCACCCCATCGATCTGAACCCCAACGCACCACTGCCCAATGGGCCAGTATATCACCACTCTATATTAGAGAATGAGGAGATCAAGTGACAGATCCAAGAATTTCTCCACAAGGGCCACATCCATCCCAGATCATCACCTTGCGGGAGCCCAATTGTGTTGGTACAAAAGAAAGATGGAACTTGGAAACTCTATATTGATTACTGGGCTCTGAATAAAATCATGGTCAGAAACTAATACCCAATTCCCTGAATCGATGACCTCCTTGATTAACTCACAAGGGAAAAATACATCAGTAGGACCGATCTGAAGTCTGTCTACCACCATGTCTCGATAGAACACACATATATATAGAAGACCGCCTTCAAGTCAAAGGAAGGCATTTTTGAATGGTTGGTCATGACCTTTGGTTTGACAAATGCTCCAACCACTTTCATGAGGATGATGGATGATATCTTGTGACCATTCACCAATACTTTTGTAGTGGTGTATCTAGATGCATTCTAATTTACAACAAGACTTGGGCCGAACACTTGTAGCATATTCAACAGGTTCTGCACACCCTGTGGTAGCACAAGCTATACACCAACTTGGAAAAATGTCACTTCGACATGGATAGGGCCCATTACCTGGGGTACATCATTGATCAACATGGCCTACATGTGGATCTAGCCAAGATCCAATTCATCCGTGATGTGAAGGCCCCAACAAAACTCATTGAGCTTCAAAGATTCTTGGGCCTTGCCAATTTCTACCGTAGGTTCATGTTGGGATTCTCCCATATTGCATGGGCCCTTAGCCAAATTAACAGGGGTGGTGTTAAGGAAAATTTTATGTGGGGACGGTCCCAAAAACAAGCGTTCGATGATTTGAAGCAACGCTTGTGCTCAACCCCAGTACTTTCACTATCAGACCTGCAACATCCCTTTGAGATCGAGACAAATGCTTCAGACTATGTGATGGGCACCATTCTCACTCAGCATGGCCACCCCATGGCCTATCATAGTGAGACACTGTCAAATAATGTCCATAAGTACCCTACTTATGACAAAGAAATGTACTCCATTATGCAATTCTGCCGCTAGTGGAGACATTACATTCTTGGGAAGGAGATAGTCATCCACACTGATCATAAGCCACTACAGCTCATGCAGACATAGGGACAATTTCAGAATGAATGCCATCAAAAGTGGTCCACATACTTGCAGCAATTCCACCTCAACATCAAGTATAAAATAGGAAGCACCAATCACATTGTTGATTTCCTCAGCAGACGTCCAGTCGTGGCACTCAGCACAGTTCTAGACTCTGGAAGCCATGAGACATATGGATCACCTCAACTCTGTGAGAGAGACCCTAACTTCACCACCACCTACCAAATGTTCGGTGCAAACACAATTGTTGATAATTTCCATCTTCATGATGGGTTGTTGTGTCATATGGGCCATATCTGTGTTCCATCAAGTGAGAGAGCGAAGCTAATCTGGGAAGCCCACTATAGTTGGGTGGTAGGACACTTCATCATCGAAAATATAGTGGCGATGCTATAGAAACATTTCTATTGGCTGAAACTTCAACAGGAGGTCAACAAGTATATCAAGTCTTGCACTGCTTGCGCTATTTCCAAAATGAACACTAAGAAACAGGGCATGTACACCGCTCTTTATACTCTTGACAGGGCATGGGAATCCATCTCAATGGACTACATGTTGGGCCTCCTATCCACCAAGAATGGAAGTGACTATTTTTTTTTGGTTGTTGATCGCTTTTCTAAAATAGCGATTCTGGTTGCCTGCAAGAATAGCATCACAACAGAAGCCACTACCGAGCTCTTCTTTGAACGAGTCTGGGTACATTTTGGAATCCCACAAACCATTGTATCATATCAGGATAGTCGATTTCTCATCACATTCTGGTCGAGCCTCTAGTCACTGTTGGATACGAAGCTCACCAAATCCACGACCTTCCACCCCCAAATAGATGGCCAAACCAAGGTTGTAAATCAAATGATTGTGCATATACTTCACATGTATAATTTAAAGAAACCTCGTACATGGGATGAGATCCTTCCCTATGTATATCATAGCTATAATCGAGCTTTGTATAGCTCAACCAACCACAACCCCTTTCCGTTGGGGCTGGGATTCCAACCATTGGGTCCCATAGGTGTTGCACTTCCCCTTGTGGTCACCTCGACTGACTCATATCCTACTCCAACTGAAGCTGAAAAATACACCTTGTTCATTGAGAAGATCCAACACATCCTCCAAAAGGTTTAGGATATCCTACAGAAGTCCAATGACAAGTACAAACAACACCATGATCAACATCGGGTGCCACATAAGTTTCAGGTGGGCGACAAAGTTTGGTTGCACTTGCAGAAAGAATGAATTACAGGAACCCATCGAAAGTTTCACCCAGTCCATTATGGGCCATACACTATCACAAAGGTTGTGGGGGATAATTCTTTTGATCTCAACATTGCTCCTTTCCTTGGCCTGCACCCAGTGTTCAACATGGATCTCCTTCGCCCTTATTTCCCACCATTATTGGACAACTCAGAAGTAGAAAAACAACTGACACCCACAGAGCTTAACCCTGAATACATACAAAATGCATCCAATGATCATATTGTGGACACACAAATCAAGGGCACTCAACAACAAAGGATCCATGTTTATCTATTTGTCAAAGTAGGACAGCTCCTGCACCAAGGGAAGTAGCTCACCCGGGGCCAAATTTGGCAGAAATTTCCTCATCCGATGAGGGAACTCAACGCAATGGAGACCATTGCTTACTAAGGAGGGAGGATTGATCTATATGGATATCAGTGGCCACCCACCTTTTCCAACTAGCTCAAAACAGTTTTATGACAATTTTGGCAATTTTGTATTTTTAGCAGTTTTAACTTCCGGGGCCATTTTGAGGGCCTAAATGAAGGTTTTTCGGGATTGAGCTATCACATGCCTAAAACGGATATCGTATGAAAAAGTTATGACCCTGGGAAGTTTATGTACTAACTTAGCCAAATGGGGCCCACGTGAATTTTGGTGCTTCATCTCCTAGGGTTAGGTTTTTTGGATGTCTAGGATTTTAGCATTCTTGTTTATTGTAAGAAGGCCTTCAGAGCCTCATTGTAATCTTCTTCTTGCGAATGTGAGCAGTTTTCACATCTCTTCTCAGAGATAAGCCGCCACCATTCTAACAATATTATTTCCATTGCATTTTACAGTTTCAACTTATTTCGTTATTGAATAGAAAACTAGTTTTACTGTATCTTTGTTATTTTGTGTTAAGAACATGTTAATAATTTGTATTCATTTCGTTCTTCTCATAAAGTATAGATCGATCTTTTACCAGTATTTTTAGAATCAGATTCTAAATCAGGGTTCGACTCCTTTTCTTTGATCTCTGCGACTAATGATTGTTTTGAGCAACATTCATCGGTGTTGTGCCATGGGATTTTGTGGAAATCACACCATTTTCTAGTTTCCTTCTTCGTCTTTCCATGACGCTTCTTTACCTATGGATTGGAATGGTTTTCAGAAGACTAATTGTTAGGGTCATATTTATCATACTTTGGTTGTTGAGGATATGCAGATTCGAACTCCCATTTGTTCTGGTGCTTAAACTTCTACTCGATTTTAACAACATATCGATAAGAAGAACCGAGTGATGATATGTCCAGAAAATGCATTTCAGTTTGGATGTATATGTGTAGAGCCCCGTGGTATTTTAGAACCAAATGTCATTCATATTCATTGATACCCATCTTTGCACAAAGTATGGAAGGTATTGGTGAACTCCGGGACTGCTTGGCCCCTCTCTTGCCGTAGTGTGGTCCATCTCATGTACTAGTCCTCATAGTTTCCAATAGGTTAATATTGTTCCTTTACTGCATTCACAAAAAAATCCCAAGTGGGCTCGACCCCATATATTCACGACTACTCTGTGGAAATTTTCTCCCAGTAAATTTCCCACCAATGTTTCACATGGGGGAGAGCTTTAAGGAGTGTGATGGTGATATTTTCTCTGTCGGATAAATTGTGAACAGAGAAATAACCTTCTAGTAGGTTTAACCATTTGTCTAGGGCTTCTACATCTATCTGTCCTTCAAATACAAGAATATCAAAATTAACTTGTACCTTGAAAGGAGCGGTGCCTCCAAAGTGGTTGTTTGATGAAGATGCTCTTGTTGCTATCAGTAGGCGTTGAAGGATGTGAGAAAAAATCTCCATCATTTTGTCTCTCTGTCACGTGAGAGCTTGCTCAAGCAACAGACTGATAGGATCTTCTTCTCTGTTGTTTTTCTTTTCTCCCACCATTGTGGGTTTCTTCAGTGTGCGAGAAAATTTTTCCTTAAGAGAGACAAGCTTGAGACCCAACTTTCTATACTCGGACCTCGTCGGGGACATGCACTGGAAAATTATCAAGAACAACCTTCTCTGATACCACTTATCGGGATTATTTTCGGCACAAAATGAGAGTAGAGATATAATAAATAAATGAACGGAGATATTGCATATATTCAATAATATAACATAAATGTATCCGAGATGCAGCCATAAACACAGAGATACAGTAATACATGATTTCTATTAATGAAATGAATGTATAGAGACTGTAAAAATATAGAGTGAAAGACTCGCTAGAATGGTGGCATCTTATCATTGAGAAGAGATGTGACGGATACTCACATTCACAAGAAGATGATTACAATGAGGATCTAAGGGCCTTTTTAACACTAGGAAAATCCAAAACCCTAACCCTGAAAGATGAAAAGCCAAAAGGTTTGTGGGCCCTGATGGGGGTAGTTGATATGTCAACTTTTCAGGGGCATAACTTTTGAATACGATCTTAGTTTGGGCCGTTGAATACACTGTTAGAAATATTTATTTGAGGATACATATTTTGTGTGAGAAACATTAAAATTCATTCTATTTTTCTCCCCGTTTTCCGAAAAAATGTTGTTTTGGGCCTCAAAACGGCTCCGGAAGTTCAAGACCTGAAAAACTGCTAAAAATAGAAAATTACCAAAATTGCTAGAAAATTGTTTTGAGCCAGTTGGAAAAGGTGGCTTGCCACCGATATCCACTTGGATAAGAACCTTTTACGAAGAATCCTATGAGCCCTCAACAAGATTAACTACATCATTCCTGGAAAATACGGGTAGGCTTATCCAAGTGTTTTTATCCCTAATAAAAGACAATAAAGAGTCTAGAATAACATTGAGGGTGCGCTTTTCCTCCTCATATCCTTTAAATCTTCGTTCTAGAGGAGTATCTAAAGTACTTGGAGAGGAAAGGGAAGAAGTAGTTAAAGGCATGTGAGGGCTGCAAGTCTTTTGTGACTGAGGCTTGAGAGTTAAGGAGTGTGGAATAATGGGAAGGTCAAGAGGACTAGGATAAAAAACCACAAAAGTGGGAATCGAGAGGGGAGTGGGGCCAAGATTCACCTACGAAGCCTCCAAGGAAGAATCCTTGTGTGTCTAACCTCCAATGATAGGTCCAAAGAAAGAATAATTAGATAGGTGTAACCACTGAGATTTCTCTAAGGCGTCTCTTTCCCATAGTGACAATGTAGAAAAGAACGCAGGACAATGTTTTTGTAACTTACCTGTGAGTGATGAAGTATAATCCATATAAATGTCTGGAACTAAGTCAATGGGATAATTTTCAAATCCAAGTGAGTCCACTTCAGTATAAAAATCTTGTGACTCTCTTTGCAGGAGAGTATCCTCCGATGTTTCCTCATGTACCATACCTGTGCAGTCGCGGTGAAGGTGACCCATAACTCTACTATGGCTGCAACGAAATGGAATCCATAGATAATCCATTTTCTGATTGAAATGTCTCTGTCTCCATTCAATGTCCAACAGTTCTGGTAAATTGTAATAAATATCCATTTCCACCAACACCGTTCCCATTTTTCTAGAGGTAGTTTTCAATGAAGATGGGTTTAAGGAAAGGAACTTCCCCAACGCCACCCCAATCACCCTTAAGGCACCCACATTCCACAAAGGAATGGGAAGACCCGAAAGAAGTACCTAGAGGTGACAGAAATGGAAGTATTCCTTCACCGGGTCAAAATCCACTCTCCCCCGCTTAAGTAGTAAGTTGTTACCTCCATTAATCCATGGTTTTTCTAGAAGACGAGCCACATATTTTGGGGTCCTACAAATGAAACCCATCCAACCTTTTGTTAGATGGATAATGCCCAGGGAATATCCCAACAAAGGAAGCCACTTCTCTTTTACCCACACATTTTGTAAGATACCAGATATAACAAATACGCGAAATAGAAATAAAATGCTAGAAATGGCACAATAATAGTAATATAACCAGCATGATCTCCACAATAACAAAGAAATAATATGAGAACAACAACTGAAATATCACTTTGATTCAAAAAGAAATGTTCATGGGCCTCTTTGATGGGACAACCTCCAGTCGAGTAGTGCTCTATTACAATAATCTCCAAGATAGGGTTTTCATACCATCGGCCCTTATTTATACTAAATATGTCTATTAAGAGAAACATCTAGAGGAAGATCCTTCTAGAAGCGGAAGCTTCTATTAGGTCTTCTTACATTCGTCTTATTCTATTTTGTTGAAAGGCCTTATTAATATTGACCTTTATTACATTCGAATACATTGATCTACCTATGTGCGGGTTAGGACCTTAACATGTCTACCCCCTTAAAAACAACATTGTCCTCAAGGCTTGAGATGTGGAAATTGCTGCAGAATTGTACCTAGTTCCCAAGTTGCATCTGTTGGCGTCATATCTTTCCACTGTACTAACACTTCCTTGATGGTTCTTTGACAGAGGCGATGCTCACGCTGGTCCAAAACTGCTTCCGAATGTAGCCAAATGGATCCTTCTTCAACTAACTCTGGAAGGTTGGTTTGAATTTGGCACCTGATTCCAATCACCTTCTTCAAGAATGAAACATGAAAAATGGGATTTAGCTTTGACTGACTTGGCAGAGCTAACTGATATGTGACTTGTTCCACATGCTTGAGAACTGTGTAAGGACCATAAAATTTCAACGCTAGCTTCTGACAATGCTCGGCCTTGAGGGAAGTTTGCTTATATGGTTGCAGTTACAGAAACACCTGATCCCCTTCTGCAAATTGACATTCAGAGCGACCTTGATCTCCTTACTGCTTCATGCGATTCTATGCCATGACGAAGTTCTCTTTAAGGGTACGAAGAATATCTGCTCGGACTATAAGTGTTTGGTCAACCTCCTGGACCTTCGAGGTACCCGGTAAGTATGAGAGAACGGAAGGTGGCTTTTGTCCATATACCGCTTCAAAAAGAGTCATGCGAGTGGTTGTATGGTAGGTAGTGTTGTACCACCATTCGGCTAGGGGTAACCATTGAGCCCACTGGTGTTGTTTTTTAGAGGCAAAGCACCTCATATATGTTACCAAACACTTGTTGACAACTTCCGTTTGACCATCCATCTGGGGATGATAAGATGATTTGAGATGCAATTGTGTGCCTTGTAGCTTAAATAGTTCTTGCCAAAAGTTGCTTGTGAAAGTTGGGTCACGATCAGAAACAATAGAGTGTGGTATGCCATGAAGCTTGAAGACCTGGTCCATGAAAATTTGAGCCACCGTGGATGCAATAAATGGGTGGTGAAGAGCGCAAAAATGAGCATACTTGGAAAGGTGATCCACCAACACCATTATGATTGATTTATTCCCCAATTTGGGTAAGCCTGTAATAAAATCCATAGAGATATCCTTCCAAATAGTAGGGGGAATAGGAAGCAGTTGGAGTGTGCCCAAAGATTTGACTATTTCTCCCTTGTTGTGTTGACACACCTCACATTCAGTGACAAACTTACGAATGTCCCGTTTCATACCATCCTAGAAAAAAGAACGTTTGACCTTGTCATATGTTTTGGTGAACCCTGAGTGCCCCACTGTGGGTGTAGCATCAAGCTCAGAAAGTACCATGGATTTGAGCTTGGATTGTTTACTTAAATACAAGCAGCCTTTGTATCGAAGCTCATCCTGGAGCCAGGAGTACCCTGGGGGAGTCAGAGCCTTGGTTTGCAATTGTTGGATTAGATGCAAACTTTTGGGATCTTGAAGCCATTCCTTGTGCATATCTTATATCCAATAGGGTACAAGGAAGGAAAGAGAAAAAAATGGATCCTTCGTCTTCATATTTCTGGGACAGTGCATCCACCATGACATTGTATTTTCCCTTCCTGTAAATGATCTCATAATCATATCCAAAGAGCTTAGTCACCCATTTTTTTTGCTCCTGGAAGGAAATGCGTTGTTCTAGAAAGTACTTGAGGCTTTGATGGTCGGTCTTAATTTGGAATCATTGCCCCAAGAGATAAGGAGGCCACAGCTCAATGGCATGAAAAATCGCCAACATTTCCTTTTCATAAATGGGTTTTCCCAGATTTCTTTCAGACAATTGCTTGCTGGTGAAGGCCAAAGGTTGACCCTCTTGCATAAGGATAGTGTCGATTGCTTTCCCTGAGGCATCACATTCCAACACAAAGGTCTTTGTGAAATCAAGAAGGGACAGAACTAGTGTGGTGCACATGGTCGTCTTCAAGGTTTGAAAAGTTTGAGTAGCTACTGGAGTCCAAGTGAAAGAGTTCTTTTTTAGGAGAGCCGTGAGAGGTGCTGCAATCTTTCTGTAGTTCTTAACAAACTTGCGATAATACCCTGTTAGGCCCAAAAATCCATGCAATCTTTTGAGAGTCTTTGGGTGCGGCCAGTCTTGCATAGCTTCAATCTTTTGCGGGTCCACCCTGACGCCATCCTTTCCCACCAGATGACCTAAGTATTCTACTTCTGAGGCACCAAAAGCACATTTAGACTGTTTCAGGAAAAGTTGATGCTGAGAGAGTAGGCGGAGAACTTGATCCACATGAGTAAGATGGTTTGTCCAGGTTTTACTATAGATGAGAATATCATCAAAGAAAACTAAGACAAAATGACAGAGAAAAGTGCGGAAGACATAGTTCATGAGGCTTTGGAAGGTGGAGGGGGCGTTACACAAGCCAAAGGGCATGACCAAAAACTCATAGTGGCCCTCATGAGCGCAAAAGGCTATCTTGGGGATGTATTCCTCTTTCATACGTATCTGGTGATAGCCCGAGTGAAGATAAAGTTTGGTAAAGAATTGGGCACCGCTCAATTCATCCAGGAGGTCATCAATGACAGGAATGGGAAATTTGTCTTTGATGGTCAGTTTGTTGAGAGCTTGGAAGTCAGGACACATTCTCCAAGAACCTTCTTTCTTCAGTACCATGATGACCAGAGATGAGTAAGGGCTCATACTAGGATGAATGACACCTACATTAAGGAGTTCCTGGACCATTTTCTCAATTTCATTTTTTTGTGCAAAGGGGTGGTGATATGGACGGATATTGGGGGGAAGGCTTCCTGGGACAAGGGGAATGGAATGATCATGAACACTGTGAGAAGGAGGGAGTCCTTGGGGAGTGGAAAATACCATTTGATGTTTATAAAGGAGGGCTTGGAGGTCTTGGGTCACTGGGGGTGTCTCTGTGGCTTCTATGGCATGGAGTTGGGCAATGACACTAGAATGACCTTTTTTTAGTAGCTTTTCCATGCGATGGGAACTGATGACCTCAGGTGAACCAAAAATGATTCCTTTGAATTTATATTGGTGGCCTTCTTGGTCAAATTTCATGGTTAAGTTCTTAAAATTCATGAGAATGGGACCCAAAGTCCTTAGCCAGTCTGCACCCAACACAATGTTGCAACCACACATGTCAATAGAAAACATATGGGATTTTAGGTGGTAGTCACTGATTTGGAGACACATATTTTCACAGT
>ML800886.1:226220-240981 GCA_009831015.1 Picea engelmannii | reverse complement strand
GGGTATGAGCCAAAATACCTCATGTTTCCTTCTGGATGGTTCAGTCTGGTCTTCAAGCTCCCTGAAGATGCAGAGACTATTTTAAATGGTTTTTGGGACTTCGAGGGTGGCAACATCATGCTCAAGAGATGGCACACCCATTTCGACCATGTGACTGAGTATTCATCCTTCGACATGTTTGGGTTTTTTTTCCCAACCTACCACTTAATTTGTGGAATAAGAATGCCTTAAAGGTCGTTGGGAACTTGATAGGCCATTTTCTTAAGTTTGACGAAAAGGGGCTCTGCAATCCGGATAAACCTATCACACATTTACTTGTTGAAGTGGATATCCATGAAGGCCTTATGTTATCACTTGATATTGAATGGAGAGTTCATGTGATGGTGCATCGACTTGACTACTAGGGTCTACATTTTCGTTGCAATTATTGTAGAAGGACTAGGCATCTCTGACATGATTTTCCTACATGGAACGAGTTTGGAGATGTGGAGGACTCACTGAAAAAATAGGTCAATGATCTGTACATGAGTGCAGGTGACACGGAAGAGGTGGGGACTTATACTTATTTTCTGAAAGTTTATTCCTCGTAACTTCTCTCCAAAACATTCCTCGGTAAGTTAAAATTATACTGTCCTTATTTATATTTTAAGATTTCATCATGGGAAAGGGATTTTTTGGATAAGACCTTTCCCTCATCCAACTTTTCTCTCTTTGAGAATACTAGTACCTCTAAGAGTTCTCTGGATTTGGGAGGGTCGACTACGGTTGATGATAGGATTACCGAGGCCTTGTTACCTAACAATCCTGCTCCTACTCATCATGATATTTCCACTACATTGATAGGGGGGACTCCGAAAACTTCTGCCAAACTTCTCCCTTCTATACCCGAGAATGCATAGTCACCTGATATGGATCTAGAAGCATTGATCTCGACCCCCAATGAATTTGTCAGCGCCATACCTCTACAAACGTTTTGGGGCTTGGAAGCCTACCAGGGCAGCACAGACTATGATCCAAGTGAAATTGCATATGAGGGGGAGTTGGCAAAGGAAAGGAAAGGGAATGGTCCTGTGGCTTGGGTATGGAGGTCTCCCCTATCACAACTCATAGTGCACATAAGAAATTAGGGTTAGAACCTATTTTGGGGGTTCAACAGTTAGTTTCTAGTCATGAATTGGGGGTGCTTAGAGGCATTAAATCCCTTGCAGGGGACAATATATGATCCTTATCTATATTAAAATAAGAGGGGTTGGTGGAACCATAAAACTTCCTACCAGTCACAGACTCTTCTCTATTAACAAACTGAACATAATTTTTTTCCAAGAGACATTAGTCTCTGAGGAAAAGGCTAGAAATTTTATGTGCTCGATTTAACCTGATTGGATGATCACTGTTGTTAGTTTTCTTGGGAATTTTGGGGGTATGCTAGTGGCTTGGAATACTAATATGTTTTAACTACAGTCTTTTCTAATTGTAATTGGAATTCTATTGACATGTATCCACCTTTCGGATAAAATGAAAATAAATTTTATGAATACTTATGGGTCGTGCACTAGGCGTAGGAAATTCTGGGAACAAGTGGATGCAAAAGGTCTGTTGGAACTAAATAATTTTATCCTAGTGGGGGATCTAAACTTCATTGATAGTACAAAAAAAGTGTGGGGCGATGTGGCCTTGCTCGATCCATTAGCTATTTTTTTTTTAATATTTTCTTGTCGAATAGGTTGGTGGATATTAATCCTACAGTATTATTGCCTACATGGTGTAATGGTAGGAAAGGGAGGGAGAAAATCCAGAAGAGATTATATAGGGATTACGTCTCTGAAGCACTCTTGGATGATTATGCAAAATATAGATCTTGGGTGGAGATCCCTTTTATTCCAGATGATGCGCCTGTTGTTCTTCAATTAGATTATGGTTATAAGACTGTTGTTTATCCTTTTAAATTCAATTGAGCCTTCCAGCAAGAAGAGTCTTTCTGTGATCTAGTTCAGGTCTTTT
This sequence comes from Picea engelmannii, assembly GCA_009831015.1. NCBI lineage: Eukaryota > Viridiplantae > Streptophyta > Pinopsida > Pinales > Pinaceae > Picea > Picea engelmannii. Next base: position 238,980 of record ML800886.1, on the reverse strand, counting down.
GGGGATCTCATAAGGAAGGAAAAGTGGATGGAACACAATGAATACTATATTGGAAAATCTTCGGTTTAAAATCACAGGTAAATATCTGGTTAGATGACAAAAAGAAAAAAGGAACTTATACTTTTCGAACATCTAGAAGTTGAGATTGCACATATTACTAACCAACACTTGGATACTGAACTTAGTAGTGATCTTAGAAATTAGGGGAAATATCTTGAAACAGAAAGGAATAAGTTACTTTTGGCTGAGGAGGAGTGGAGGCGAATCAAAAGCAAGGTGACATGGATTAAAAGTGGAGACAGGAATACTAAATTTTTTCATGAATTCGCCAGTTATAGGCTGAACAAAAAGAACCATTGGGAGATCAAAGTGTTGGTTGTGGAGACTGATCATCTTCCTGATTCAAAGGTCATTTATTTCAACCATTTTTATACCCCATGAAGATTTTACACTCTAAAAGAATGTACACTCTTCCATGTGGGGGAGTGCAGAGGGGGGTTACCCCCTCTGTGGGGTCCATGGGCAAGCGGGCCCCCGAAGGAAAAATTTCCTTCTAAATGTAAATTGTAATTTCACTGTAAATATGGACCGTTCATTATAAGGTCATATATATAACAATAGAAAGCATGTTAGGGTTTTTTTCCCTAGAAGGAAAACCTCTTTTATGAGGGAAATCTGTTGCGGCGAAGGATGATAATGAATATTGTATTTTGAGATAGGAGAATGTGAGAAAACGAAGATGAAGTTACAATGGGTTTGTTGTAGGTTGTATCCCTTCATTTGTTGGATAATAGTAAAGGAAGGACCTAGCAATTTCTCTGGTGGACGTAGCCCACATTGGGTGAACCACGTATATATGTGTCTCTATTGTATTATATATCTTCTGTGTTTTATTTCTTCATTTGTTTTATTTTATTGCTCTGAAATATTGTTTTTCTAAGACAAAGATGAATTGGGACAGGAACATTATAGACAGGATGCATTAAAGATTGAAGCTCAGCATTATCTCAACACATTTTATCAAGAGCCAAGATTGAATACGATGGTGGACAAGGTAGCATCGACCGATTTGTTTACAAGGATGGTTAGTGGGGAGGAAGTAATGCATATTGAGAAATCCATTACAAAGGAGGAGATTTTGGATGTTTTAAAGAGTTTTTCCAAGCATAAGAGTCCTGGGCCTGATTGGTGGAGCATGGAATTCTACTTGCACTTCTATGATCTGATYGAAAAATATTTATTGGAAGCAGTTGAAGAGTCACGTAGAACTGGTGTAGTAAACAGAGCACTCAACTAGAATTTTATTTCTCTCATCCTGAAGGTAAATGGTCCTGCTACTTTTGAGGAGTTTTTCCCGATAGCTCTRTGTAATCTTTGTTATAATATCTTCACTAAAATCATTTCTAGGTGCATTAGACCGATTTTGTCTCGTGTCTTATCGGAGGAACAATTCGGCTTCTTGAAAGGAAGACAAATTAWCGACCCTATCACGACGACACATGAATGTTTGCACTATATCAAAGAGAAAAAGATACAAGCATTGATCCTAAAGATTGATTTGAGAAAAGCCTATGATTGTGTCAACTGAGATTATCTAAAACTGATCTTACTTCAATGTGGTTTCGGCCTTCCTACGACCAAGTGGATTTTGGGATGTATCAGATCAATAGCATATGCTATCTTGATCAATGGTGAACCTACAAGATTTTTCAATAGTGAGAGAGGATTACACCAGGGATGTCCATTGTCACCTTTTCGATTTATTATAATTATGGAAGGTTTAAAGTTTGGCATTAAAAAAAAGTAAACGGGAAGGATTACTCATTGGCATAAAGGTATCTAGGCTTCTTAAGATAATCCATATACTCTTTGTAGATGACATCCTCATTATGACCAAAGATTCTATTGTTGAATGGTAGGAAATAAAAAGAGTCTTGGACGTTTTCTGTAGGGCTTCTGGATTCAAGACAAATGATAAGAAAACATCCTTTCTTCAACATGGTGTGCGACAACAGGGTCTGGAGATTTTAAAGGCCAATTTTCATTATAACTTTGTTGATATTTCTAGTGGTTTCAGGTATCTTGGATATTTCTTGAAGATTGATAGATACAAATTGGAGAATTGGAACTGGTTGATTGATAAGTATGAAGCCCAAATCATCTACTGGTGCAATAGATGGCTATCCATAGGGGGACAATGTGTACTCATCAAGGGAGTATTAGAAAGACAACACGTCTATTGGCTAGAACTTGCAAAGATTCCCTCTTAATTTCTTTAGAAGATTAGACAGCTTATTTATGAACTCCTTTGGTCAGGGTGCAATAAGAAAAAGAAGATTCATCTCTGTGCATGGCAACTTTTAGCACGTCCAAAAAAGTATGGGGGTTTGGGTTTGAGGGATTTGGGCAGTTTTAGTAGGGCGATGATGAATAATACTCTTTGGAGAGCTCTAATGCAAGATGGATTATGGCATCGAATTTTGAAAGATAAATACTATCCTTATCTTACTGTTGATATATGGTTGCACATGGTTATAGTTGTTGATGTTCAATGGTCGTAGACCTGGAAGAATATTTTAAAGTCCTTATACATTGTATTACATTGGTTAGCTTGGTGGCCAGGGTCTGGTCATAGCATCATGTTGGGAAAAGAACATATTCTGGGGATGGGGGAAGGGGCGATTCTAATAGGATATTCGATCACAACACTCAACAGGAAAGGAATATATCTTTTATATCAGGCACATTCTGAGGCTCATGTGGGGATGGTTGGAACAAATTGGTACTCCAGCGAAGATCTGGGGTTTGTTGGGGAACTTGACTTGGAATGGAAATCCTTTCATTGTGAATTTATAAACAATGGTGTACAACTATTCGAGAAGTCAGATCAACTTATCTCGATGGGGGATAATGAATCGGGACTTTTAACTATCAAGAATGCATATGAGCCCATGGAAAAAAATAAATGGGTATTTGTGATTTGTGGCTAGAGGAAAGCGTTGTGGTCCTAGACATGCCCATTAAAAATACATCTTTTCACCTAGATATTGGTAGAGAACAAGATCCTCACCTGGGAGTTGCTCCAACAAAGAGGATTTCATGGTCCGAGTTACTGCTATTTATGTAAAATCAACAAGGAAACTGTCTACCATCTATTTGTGGAGTGTACATTTTCCATGAAAGTCTCAGAAAAGCTAACAACTTTCTTAAACCATCCTGGCAGGTGGGTTGGAAATACAATTGCGGAATGTTTTTAGGCCTGGAAAGTTCAATTTTTATCCTACCCTTGACTGCCTGTGATCATATGCTGGTTTATCTGGAAGGAGAGGAATCTGGCGATATTTGAAGATTTCATCCCCAATTTCCAAAAGGTTGCATACTTATCATTTTTCACTCTAGGGAACTATAAAAAAAACTTGAAAGCTACTTGTTGTAGAAATATATCAAAAACTTTTGTTGAGTGTGGAGTGGGGGGATGGTTCGATGGAGCTGCTTAAGCATCGAGTAACAATTGTGGAGATGGTGATTTTATTAGAACTAGTGAGCACATAAGTGACAGATGGTATTTCAATTGTGGGCCTAGTACTAATACCAAGGCCAAGCTCTTGGGTGCATGGGCACTACTCACTTTGGCCTCTCGTCTATCAATTATGGAGATACACATCCAGGGAGACTAAAAAATTATCATTGATTGACTGAAAGGTAAGGGGCGTCTACAAGTAGTTGAGCTGGAATGTTGGAAGAACCACATCAAGGAGATATAAAATATTTTTCATAAAATTACCTATTATCATGTTTTCAAGGAAGGAAATACAGTTGCAGACATCCTTTCAAAATGATCACTCCAACAAGAACCAGGGAAGATCATATATTACATGTGTGAAGAGGGCCGTGATGGACATATATAGTTTTTAAACCTTTACTAGTGGGGTTGTCCCTAGTTCTTTCTTTTTTTTGTTATGGAATGATAGTTTGGAGATCCCTTTGCTCTCAGGCAAAGGAAGGTCAGTTTCGGGTTTTTTTTGGGGATTGTTCTGTCCCTTGTGGTACTGGATTTGGACATCTATGGAGGTGTATTTTATTTTGAACATATTCCCGAAGTCATGTAAGTATTTGTTTGGTTGAGATGTAACTTTATGATTATTTTTGAGCCTTTTGAAAGTCGATATCATTAATATGATATATTCGTATATGACAATTTATATTTTAAATAATATAAAGCTTAATTTTCTGAACAAAAGAAAAACTAGTACCTTATTATATTTATTAGACAATTCTACGGTTTGAATCATTTGTGTATAGGCACGAGGAGTCTATACCAACTTTTTCTATATTCATCATTTCCGTGGCAAATGCGGAGACCCTATTAATAGAATGTTGAGCAAATGTATAAAGCATTCTTCTTTCTCTATGTTATGCATTTTTCGCTGAAGTAAAGCAAAGATTCCTTAGTATCAACCTTAACTATTAGGATAAGGATAAGCCATTTTTGGATAAACCTTAGGATAAGAATAAACCATTTTTGGATAAACCTTAACTAAAATGATTAGGATAAGGATAATATATTAATTCCATCTTAGTTTGACGTGTACATAGAAGAATATATTAATTAGGATAAGGATAAACCATTGTAGGCATCTACAAGATTGATAGCCATTTGGTAACTGTAATTTTGTCTTCCCTCTATCTGAGTTTGACGCGTGCACAGAAGAATATATTAAATTTAGAATACATTGTCGGATGTATAGAGAGTGATATTATTTGAAAGTCTACAGGTCTCTCTCTTGCAACAGAGTATATCACTGTTGGCTTCAGAAATTCCTCGCACTTTCATGTCACTGTTGGCTTCAGAACAATGTCACAAACAAATAAATATTGGAAATGCGAAGAGTGAGTAGACAAGATATTGTGAGGAACAATGTCACAAACAAATAAATATTGATGCGATCATTCTCTTCTACTGGTCTAATTAATGTCACGGTGAGAGGTCCGCTGGTCTAACTAAAGTCTTGGTGAGAGGTATGAAAACTATTCAGACCTTTTTTACACAAAATAAAAACTTAAATTTGTTCTGAAATTTTTTGGTTCTTTCCACAATTACATTTAAAACTCAATAGTATAAAGTTTAAACACATTTAAAACAGAATTTAACAGCGTAGTATAAAAGCCAATGTTATTTTGAAGGTTATTTTTAAGGATGCAAATCTCATTTCTCAACCACTAGAATGATGAAGTACAAATGTTCAAATTGCATGATGTTTGTCTGTTTGATGGGTTTTGAATCCATGATGCTTGTGTGTTTGGTGGGTTTTGAATCCATGTTTGGGATCAACATATTTTTAGCTATCTAGTCTATGGGTATTTGTCATCTTCATCAATGTTCATCATATATAAGTCCTTTTACAAATACAAAATTAAAAAAACATTATAATATATAATGTAAATTAAATATAGTAATAATATATAATGTTAACTAAATAATAACAATTTATAAATTTATAAAATTAAAAATATAATAATAATTACACTAATTGTTGACTATTAATTGTGCCACCAATTGATTGATTCATTGTGGTGTATGGTTGATCTATGTTGCATGTTTGTCGACGGTTAAGGAAGTTGGGGGAATCCTAGTGTGGATGCAAACTATTGTATGCATATGCAGATGTTGATAAGGTCCATTTCATATGGTGTCTTGGCATCTGTTTTATGGCTCTGCAAATACGTAGATGAAGTAGTTGAACTTTTTCTCTTCGCATCCATTTCATATGCCATCTTCCTATAGGCCAAGGATAGATAGGTGTATCTTCCTGTAGGATAGATAAGTGTTTGGATCATTTAATCTTAGCACTAATGGTGTGCTAACTAGTAACCATGGAAAAGTTGGGTAGTTTGCAATTTCATCATTGATACTTTCTTCTTACATGTCAACCATGGTCAACTATAAGAAAAAATGGCTAGGAAAAGTCAAGCATAATCAACCAAGGTCAACAATAGTCCTCCACTCAACCATATTCAAACATAGTAAATCACACACAACTATAACAAAGCATGTCAATTATAGCCAACCAAGGTCAACCATAGTTGAGCAAATTCAAATATAATGAAACTTCGTAAAGGAAAGTTGATAATCAACAAAGTCAATAAGTTAAGGATGGCCTTCAAACATGCTTAACCATAGTCAACCATGGTCAACTATAATTAACCATATTTAAACATGCTTACTCAACAATGATAACTAAAGTCAATTATAATAACAAATGCACTACCAAAGTCAACCATTATCGACCATAGTGAAACATAAGCAACCATAGTAAACTAGAATCACTCTTCTTCAACCATAGTCAACTATGTTAAAACACGATAGATCATAATGAATGAAAGTCAGATGTGGTTAACCATGCTTATTCAACAATGATAACTAAAGTCAATTATAATAACAAATGCACTGCCAAGGTCAACCATTATCGAGTCTCGACCATAGTGAAACATAGTCAACCATAGTAAACTAGAATCACTCTTCTTCAACCACAATCAACTATGTTAAAACATGATAGATCATAATCAACGAAAGTCAAATGTGGTTAACCATGGTTAACAATAGTCAAACACAATCAACAAAGTCAAGCCATCATTTCCAATAGTCAAACATGATGAACCATAGTCAACCATTGACAAGCATGTTCAACCATGCTCAAACATCTTCAATCATAGTCAAGCATTGTTAAACATGGTCAAACGTAGCCAACACTAGTCAAACATGGTCAACCATAGTAAACCATGGTCAAGCGTCGTCAAGCATGGTTAATTATGGTCACCCATGGTAAAAAATGTGTAACATCTTGCTCTTGTGAGCACATGTTATTGACTTATTCTTTGAGGACACTTGCGTGCAAGTGATCCAGTTTTAGTATATGTTGTTTGTTTCACTTGTGGATTCTTATGATGATGTTGATGGATTATGATGTTATGTTATTTGATATCTATGTATTGACATATGCTATTAACGATTTTCCCCTAAGTGCGCAGGACACTTGAGAGATTGAGGATGTCAATGGCATCAATGTACCTCCTTGGAGTCTAGATCGAGTCAGGGAGTGGATTTTATTGGTTTGAGTATTTTATTTATGCATATGTGACATATGATTGGGTATATTATGGTATTGTTTATGGATCATTGACAATGTTCATTGATGGATGCAGGATGACAATTGCTTGCTAATCAGATGCACATAAGGAGTAAAGGGGCCATGCACAACAACTAGATGTTGAGGGAGAGGTGTGGAAATAACCCTGTCACAGGCTACTAGCATTACCATCATGGCTCAATTTGTAGGTTAACGATTACCTAGTTCGAGAGATCCATGATGCCATGACGACATATTGAGACAGTTGCTCTAGAAGATTCTAAAGGCCATGCAATAAGGCAGGATACTTATTCCTTGGTGGCCCTCAGTCTCTCATAAGGTCACCTGAATGGGTATCGACTCGAGGGGTTGGAAAACTACCAAAACCAATCAAAGCCGAGTGGCACCCTTGGAGTACAGAGTGAGTCTTGAAGGGAACATCGTGAATTTCAAAAAAATTGAATCAAAAGCTAGTGACACCCTTGGAGCATTGAGTGCGTCTAAAAGGCACGTCATGGAATTTTAAAAAAACGAGTCAAAGAATATAGGTGGCCTAGAAAACTTTGAGAAAATGTTAAACCTTATTAAATATTGAGCACCTACCGAATTAATTAATTCATTAATTAATTAACTAAATAATGAATTTATTAAGCATAATCCTTAAGGGTCTAAGCTCATGCAAATAAAAATGTAACTAAGCCTAAGTCTAAAATTAGTGAGAAGACTAAAATTTAATTTTATAAATTAAATAATGAGGGGTGAAGTAAAATCAATTTAATAAATCAATAAAAATAAAACAAATCTAAAGAGTGATTCAATACACATTGTGAGAGTAAATACCAAAATTATAAATTAAAATAAGAAAGGAATAACGCGTACAAGAAAGTGCAAGCATAGAAAGGTATCTAAAGTGTAGTCTAACTAGAGAACATTCTTATTTTAACTCAACTCTGTTTTAGAAAGGCTTCAGTCATAAATGAGAAATATAGTGACAACTAAGAGTGATTTTATGAGCGTTTTTATGATGGGTGAGGGAAATTGACTTAAGTGTATGGTGGAGATAATTCCTAATTAAATGTAAAAAAAAATGAATTAAATGTGCAAATGGCAAGCTGCCACTATGACAATTATATAAAACAAACCATGGCCAAGAGTGGTCAACCATAGTAAACCATGGTCAAGCATGGTCAACCATAGTCAACCATGATTACATATGGTCACCCATGGTAAAAAGTGTCCAACAATAGTAAATCATGGTCAATCATGTTCAACCATAGTCAACGATGGTTAATCATATTGAAACATGATTAACCATGGTCAACCATAATCAATCATGGTTAATCATATTGAAACATGATTAACCATGTTCAACCATATCCAACCATACTCAAGCATGGTCAACCATAGAAAAACATCATGAAACATGGTCAAGTATATTCAACCATGTGTAACTAAAGTCAATCATAATCAACCTAATTCAACTATAGTCAACAAAAGTCATTATATCAACCATGGTGAAACAATGGAAAACATGGTTAAACATAATCAACCATGATTAACCATAATAATATCAACGTTTTCATGTTAATAATATTACTTATCATAAGTAATATTAATATACCCTATGCATTAAAATAATTATGTCAAAAATATTTTATTATTAAAAAATTATCTATGGTGTATTATAAAGAGTCATATAAAATCAAATATATCAAATATATATTTCTATATATATATATATATATATATATATATATATATCTTTTATATTCTTATTAAAATATAATAAGATATTTGAGTATGTTATTTTTTTTATTTATATTATTTTTAGAACATAATAATACTATATGCCCGTAGGGGTTTAGACCGATTGGCAAGTGTCGTGTAAATGAAAGAAATATGTAAAGGATGTCTCAAGTTCAATTTTCACTCTGATTTACTCGTGCTCCATGCTTGCGGGTTGTGTAGTGCATCTGGATGTTATAGTGGTAGCGAACAAGTATCGACCCATCACACGAGTATGATAACCGCAAGTTGCTGATTCTGGGAGTATATCATATATATATATATATATGCTCCACTATATAGTAAACCATAATAATATAATAATAATTTTTTTATTATGATTATATTATAATATAATATTAGTAAAAAAAATCCATCACCCATTGAAATATTATTATTAATAATGATGATAAGTAATATTAAAATGATTTCCAAAGGGGTTGGACCCATTGGTGAGGAGCAAGGAGTTTTTCAACAGTGGACAATATTAAATTACCGTGATGGATTTCCTAGAGCCATGGGGACACCTTGAGGTAGTAGTTGAATGTGTAGTTTAACCCAAAGATATTATATTAAATGATCTCCTGACCTATGCACACATAATTGGATTAAATCCCACCTCCATGTTCTTCAAATTTATTTTAAGGGCTGGTAGGCAGGAAGGGGATAATCCATGATCCCAGATGAATCCTAATAGTAAAATATTCCTGGGGACTTGGAAACATTACCAACAACATGTTTGAAGCCTACTCTCTATGGTGTGGTCTTGTCATTGCCAAGGAGGAAGGAATAAAAAAATTGATAGTGCTAGGGGACTCGTCAATGGTCAAATGAGTAGTCAATGATCTGGGAAGCCCATCCAATAACAAATTTAGGTTAATAATAAGATGTTAAGCCCTAAATAGTGGCACATTACCCCTTAATTAGGGCATATTACATTATTAATGTTATTCTATATATGTCGGCTTGGGTCCATTAATTGTAATTGTGCCTCCTAGTCTCCTATATATACCAAGGAGACCTTTTCATTTGGAATCATCTTGTATTCAGAAATCTATGTGGTGCATGAGAAGGCTTCCCCCTCGAAGAGGCTTATTATCTAAAAATATATCTTTTTCAATGCGTTGAGTACTCATTCTGAGGTTTTTCTATGCTATCTTGGTATTTCAATCCTAACATTTGGTATCATAGCTCAAGGTCTTGGGGTTTTGCTACTACATCTAATACACCTTGGGATTTTCTCTATAATGTTTTATCTAAGAAATTTCAGAAGGAAAAAGGATAGGAGACCGCTTGGTAGCTCCTATGCCTCCACCGCAGAAGAGACTACATGACTATTTATGGCATGCCCCATTCGAACATAGTGAGGGTACTACTTAGGCCCCAAGCACCTTCACCAACCTTATGAATTTACTTATGCCCCACACTTACTCGTTGTATGGGAGAGAAACTTAGAGATACATTTTGGACCTTCCAGAAAGAATTCACGGAACCCCTTGGAGGATATTTAGTAGATGAATCAAGGTATGTGGGGTTTAATTTTTAGCTCCTGCGGCCTTACACTTTCAGAGATATATCATGTGTAAGATACGGTTCTTGAATCATTTTGAATTTAGTCATATCAAAATTTCCGCTATAATTTTTTTCCTGTAGAATTGCACACCCTAAAATATGTATTTTAATCATAGAAGTTATCAAGGTATCTGTGATAAAAATTTCAATTTCTTTTTCATCCTACTATTTTAGATACACCCTTCGTAAGATAGGGTATCTAACTAGTCTTATTAACTAGTCTCAAACATGTCTTCTGAGTAAAATAGTGATATCTTCTTCAGTGAGTATCCAAATTAAGTTAGACCAGTTGCATTAAATAGTGGAAAGTATGTATTACTTTTGATACACGTTTCAGAATCATATATCATATATTGTGATATTGGCATGCTTTACAAGTACGCTCTCTTGGAAGGGACAAAATTCAACAAGGTGTGGGGAAATTACCATAGCTTCCACTTGGCACATCCAGTTTTGATCATACTTGTGGAATTATAGAGAAGATGTATCACAGAGCTACAAAAATAAATTTTCATACCCATAAGGGCCGAAAGTTTCAAGATACAACAAAATAAATATAGTCTAGCAGAACCACCTTGAAATCAATGTCTAAATGTTATACTTGGCCAACATGGTGCCAAAAAAGCGATCTTCTACACCAATTAAGCTTCCTGACAATCCTACTTGGACTCTTGATGAAGGTGAAGAAATGCACAGAGACATAAATTGTTTACAAAAGAGACATAAACTTTGGGTTGAAGACCAACCACTTTCCTAAAATCGATATGAGTAAGTTTGATGGCAAGGATCCAATCACATGGATACTTCAGATGGATAAATTCTTTGATCTACATGATGTTGCACATACACAAAAGGTACGAATTGCTTCTTTATATTTAGAACCAAATCAATTTGTGTGGTATCGATGACTTTGTTCTCTCAAATCACTCGTCACTTGGACAATATTAACAAAAGAAATGATAGCATACTATGAGGATTCAAAGAGCAATACCTTCTTTAGCCAATTGATAAATATCAAGAAAAAGGGTTCAGTGGCAAAGCACATTGAAAACATCCAAATATTGAATATAAAGGTAACAAATATTCTAGATGAGAACCTTATTTATGTATTCATAGGAACTTTAAAAGATAAAATTCAAAATGAGGTTCGCCTTTGGAAATGCAAATCATTGGAGAATGCATTTAGGGTGGAAAGAAATTTTGAAATTAAAAATATGGCTATTTGTACTAGAAGGACCACTCCTAACATCTATCATGAGACTAATGTTCTGTCTTCTAAAACACCTCAACTTACAACGTGGACACCTAAACAATTGGAGGAAAGAAAAAAAAATATTTATTCTTTAATTTTGACATTAAGTATAGTAAGGGACATAAGTGAGGTGAGAATAAATTATTCTACATAGATTTTGAAGAGGAAGAAGAACAAGAACAAGAACAAGAAATATGTCAAGATGAAAACATAGAAGGGATTTCTTTTGAAAAGTTGACTCCCATGATATCATGTAATACATTGGCTATAATTAGCAGTCCTCAAACCCTTAAGATTGAAGGATATATTGAAAAGAAAAAGGTAATAGTACTAATTGATTCTGGTAGTACTCATTATTTCATTCACTATAAATTAGCTAAAGATCTCAATTGCTTTATATATCTAGTGCCAGAGTTTCAAGCAATGATTGGAGATGGAGGAACTATCAATTGCTTAGGAAAATGAAATAAGATCAATATTACTATTGTGGGAATATGTAATGAAAAATATAATGATTTCTATACCCACGGGTGGTGTTGATGTCATACTAGGAATCTAGTGGTTACAATCATTAGGAATAGTGGATTTTAATTTTCAAGAACTTTTCATGAAATTTTAATTGGAAGGAAAAACAATTGAGTTAAGGGGTATCACAGGCAAACCCAATAAGGTCATAAGCTCTAATGGCATGAAACAATTCTTGGAAAAGGGGCACCAGGGTGTAATTGCACAACTATTCTCACTAGATGTTCAAACATCTAAGCCATTTATTCCCCATAGATCTCTAAGGGATCATTGATAAGAATTCCAAAAAAATTGAAGATATTCCCAAAGGTCTTCCACCCACTCAAAATCATGATCATGCTATTATCTTAATTTCTAGGAGTGTTCCTCCTAACATCAGGACTTACAGATACCCTTATGCCGAGAAGAGTGAACACAAACACACACCTTCCTAAAGCACGTGCACCTTATTAGGAACAAGAACACATGCACATTCATGTTAACATGAAAAATATATCTA
>ML800886.1:203189-219460 GCA_009831015.1 Picea engelmannii | reverse complement strand
ATGTTAGTTATAACAAGATACAAGAGCAATATGGAAAAAAATCCAAGAAGAAGGAACTAAACTTTGTTATACTATTCTATACTATATGCATTTGAAATTAAAGAAATTGATGTTAATACTAACTAGAAATGTTAGTGGCTATACGATTTTATTGAGTTATATGGGGCACATGTGATATATGTTATAATATGTTTTGGAAATGGTTAATATGGATCGGGTGGCGCAATTGGAAAGAAATGTGTGCAAGTTTCGATGCATAGATTAATGGCATGGATTAATGGTTGGTTGGTTGTCGTTAACTACATAATTGAATGAGAGGGAGCATGGAAGTGACATGCAGTAAATGCATGTCACTCCATACTTCTCCCACTGGCTATCACCCTAGCATGGTTATTGTTCATTGGGTTTTTGTTGTGGTTAAGCTTTGAGATTCAGGCATGGAAAGAACTTCTCAACCAAGTTCACATTTTTAAGGCCATTTGGTTATAGGTATGTTTTTTTATCCCATCCATGAATTTGATCTGTATATGAAATGAACATTGGCTTGATAATGTATTGGTTTGTGTTTTCTTGAGGCTAGAAACTGTGTAAACAAATGGTGTTTTTTCTGAAATGTCTGTGTGTGTTATTCATTGCAAATGGAAAAATGGATGGCTGAAGTCACGATTTCATTGGTTGTTTTGTGTAGTGGAATTCGTGATGGCTCTTTGTTGTCTTTATGGGTGTTTTTTGGAGGGTTTCATTCTATTTGGCCTGGTTGGTTGTCTCCTCACAGTGATTGTAACCACACCCAATTGTATTTGGTGCTATGGGGTTGTTGTGTATGATTTGAACCACCTTTTGGTCACTGCATATTGTTTTCCACCTGGTCGTGAGATCATTTTATGTTATTGGTATCTGCAAAGTTGGTTATGGGTGGATATTATTCCAAGAATATTTCTTTAGGGTTGGTTGGTAGTACGGGGGCTCTGCATTTCTATCAACATTATTTGTCTATAGGGGAAAAACATGAGAGTTATGCCCTTGTGTGTTCTTGGTGTTGGTTACTGGCCAATAAGAAACATCTGCTCCTCGACATCATGGTCTACCCTACCTAGTGTCGAACTATCACATTGTCTTGCAAGCTAAGGTTTATAAGGCTTATGGTTCCACCGTGATTGTCTCTAAGGCTCTCACCTATTGTTGATGTGGTTGACCTCCGGTATCCCCATATTTGGTTCCATCGAGAAAACCCTTGTTTATTTTTTCCATTAGTTATAGAGCCCGGTTTTGAAAAAATAAACCAGTCCCACCCTATCGAGCATCTTGTTGACTTTCATAAGCTGGTTAAGTAATACTGACAATGGCTTTGATTGTTGGTTCATCTCTATTGATCGGGTTGATTGGAGAGTCATAATTGAAAATGTTAATGGGCACATAGTCGATGTCTCCTTTTGTTATGATAGTTGGATCAATAACTCAACATGTTTTAATTGTTTGACTCGAAGTAATCGTAAATGTACAGGCACATAGATTCCTTCTTTGCATTATGCGTTGGTCTATGTGTTTCTTACAACGCGGTATAAATTGAAGTGATGGTTTTTGTTGTTGTGTGTTTAATTTTCCCAATCAGTATTATTGAAATTTGAAGTATTGATAACTGTGGCCTACCTGTCTACTGTGTATAATTATAGACATCATGCATCATTTTGTTTTATTGCACCATCAGAGATGAGCACGGGGTTTTGGTAATATGGTTTCATTGCAAATTTAATTGTTGAATTTGTCAAAGGAATGGGATCGGACATGCGTAAAAAGAGTCTGTTCATCTCAGGAAAGACATGTGTTTATGGTTTATTTGAGAAATTAAATTATGGGAAGTGGTTGATGTTTTTTCTTATTATGTTGAACAAAGTTGAAGCAATATGACTATGTTTTACTTTGGATGTTGTTTTGAATATAAAATGAAAAGAAACAGAATTCTTGTAAACAATATGGGTGAAAGTCATGATGATTCTGAGTATAATTGTATTCTGTGTTAATTGAAAGTTTTTAAGGAAATTTAATGTGGGACAATGAATAATTTTTAACACACAATATTGTTTAATTGGCCACAGTAATGGTTTAATCAGTGTTGGAATAGTTGTAATGAATACAAAACTGTTTTTATGGATTACTTAATTGGTTTTTCGAAAAGTATTCACTCTTTTCCCCTACCATTATTTCACTTTTCTCTCATTATAATTCCCCTCACCTTCCCATATTCACTATCCACTCCATGTTCCTAAAATTCAATTATAGTTAAGATAAGTTATGTACTATGACAATTAAGGGATCACATAGATGAATTACAATGATATATTCTTTTGGTTTATGATACAGTTGATTGTTTGATTTTTGTGAGCAGTAATCATGATGTTTTCCCCATCACTTTAACATTTTTCACTCAATACAACCCCCTTGCTTATCCAAAAACCCTTTTTCACCCCCTGTCCATTGAAAACTACTAAACAAATTGTAGGGATTGGATTGCATGAGTCTGATATGTTGATGAGCCAAATTTTATTTCATATTTAAAAGAGTTGCCATGTATGGTTGTTAAAGAAACTATTCTCTAATCAATTATGCATACAAGAATGATCCTTTTCAGCAGAGGTATCCATGGCAGGGGTAACCGAGGAAGAGGTAATTGGAACAGGGGCCCTAGAAGGAAAACATTCTCTATACACTTTGATGCAGACTCGCAAGAGTTAGGCCAACTATTTCAAGATGTATTTTTTAACTAGATTATGAAAGGAGTTGTCCAACATAGGCCTGAAAGGCCTCCCTTCCAAGCCCCACTGGTCCCTCGTATCCCAGTGCCTCCTCATGTTTCACTGCAACCTGAAGTTCCTGAAAATGATGGATTACAAGAGATTGTCCACTCAACAGTCTCCCAACATCATGGCTGGCCTAACTTAGATGTACCTACTCCTCGGCCTATCAATCAAATTTTCCAAATTGCCCCAGCCCACTCACTAGTACATTCTTCCCATGTAAGCAAAAGGTTGAAAATTCAGGCCCACCATACCCCTAACAAAGGAAAAGCCATTGCTTACCCTTCCTCACCCTCAAATGACTGTAGTAAATCTGTGTCCTCCTGCATGCATTTGAGACATGATTTCTCTCATGTGATCAGTGAGATTAGGCCTAAAGGCTCCACACATCCTAAGGAAAGTTCAGAGAGATCAAATGGTGACAACAACAACAAGGGATTTTAAGTTTTTTATTTATTAGTTGTTAAGAATAGTTGACTTCTGCAATTTTGGACAACACACTATTTTTTTGGATATATGGGTAATATATTTTTGGAAATAATTTCAATTATCATTGATATAAATTGTCAAAATATGAATGTGATGATGGGAGTCAGAAGGAGGGATATATTTTTTGATTAACCAGTTGTGTTATGATTGTTAAAGAACTAAAGGGAGTCACAAGGGATCCCACATACTAGTTATTATTTATTTAAACCCCTTATTATGCTTTATTACTTTTCCCCTTTAACTTAAAATCTGGTTGAGTTTTAGTTAACTTAACTAAGAAAGTAGTTCAACTATTTCAACCAATTCTAGTTTTCTTAAAGGAAAAAGGAAAGGGAGGAACAAGAGGAGGATAGAAGGAGAAACATACTAAGGTTTGATCTTTGATTTTTGTTGAGATAATTTAGTTTTCATTCATTCCTTAATTCATTAGAAGCCTAATTCTTTTTTATGATAGCATGGTCCTATTGTAGAAAAAAAGATTTGGGGTTGAATTATATCATTCAGACACATGTTTTTCAGAGGTGTTGATCTATCTTTGAAAGTCTATGTAGACTTTTCTGTTTGTGAATTAGATTTCATGACTGACAAAGGATATTGTGCATAGTCGAGTGGGAAGAAATTTGTGGCAATCTGATCCAACTTTTAAAGTTAAGTTTTTTACTTTCTGTCAGAATTCCTTTTCTATGTTTCATTGGGGATGTCTAAGTTTGACATTGGTCCAAAAATTCCTTGGGAAATTTTGTAAAGAGAATGATTTTTTGATGAATTTGAATGAGATAAAGGATTTCTTTATGTCTTGTAAGTTTTTATTATTTACTTCGTGTCTTTACTTCTATCTTTATATTTATTTCAACATCTCTTATGTTAAGAAAATCACATAAATAATGAATTTTTCAACAAGCTTTTATTTATAAAAGAAAACCAACCTAAGCACTTGTAACAAATACTTGTGAATAAGGATAAAATATTTTATGGCTATAAACATAGGGTGATATTGCCATCTATATTGATTTAGTGAAGAAAGATCTGAAAATGATTGAGTAAGATCATTTCATATCTTTTCCTCAACAATAACATCGTTAGAAAAAATCAAATTTGACATAGTTATTAACAATTTCTATGAATAAAAGTGGCATATTCGGAAAACTAGTTCAATTTACTATGTTTTATATTCTTACACCATATTCAAATTCATTGCGAAATTACCTTGAATAATCCCTCCAAGTTAACATATTTCTATTTTTCTAGGTTTGCATTCGCACTAACAAATCATGAGAGACCATCATAAGGAACAATACTTGGTAATGTTTTTCAAATGGGGTAGAAATATAATTTGACTTGATTGTTGGGAAAACTCCATAGTTAAGCACACTTGATATATAGGAGTATTGGAATGGGTGACTTCTTGGGATGTCTTGGTTACCATGTGCAAGCCCCATAGGTGATGATTAATGATATGCCATTCATTTTGATAGTTTCAATCCTGATTATTCACCCCTATGAGCATCACCTGATGCAATGAGTGTTAAGTGGACTATTCAAAATCATGAGAATTAGTGGCTTGAAATTAATACTCATGGATATGGGTCATAGATTAGTGACTTACTTTACAAAGTTGATCCTAAAAACGATATCTCATATGTTGCAATGTGAAAGCCCCTCGATGCTTAAATAAAAAGAGTGAAGGGATATATAACCAAATAGTTCATATGGCACAATACTTTCTAAGGTTTTTCAAATGGGGTAGCAAGATAAGTGGCCTTCATTATGGGGAAAATCCATAGTCAAGCATGCTTGAGTCACCTAGGAAGTCCTAGTTACTAGGTGGAAGTCCAAGAGGTGATCATTGATGCTATAAGATTCATTTTTCTAGTTTCAATCCCACTTATTCACCCATGTGAGCATCACCATATGCAATGAGTGCTAAGTAGACTATTCAAAATAATGATAAATTAGTCAGTTGTGACCAATACTCATGGATATGGGTCATATATTAGTGACTTACTCTATGCAATTGATCCCAAAAACAATATCCCATATGTTGAACTACATAAGCCACCTGATTCTTAGATAAAAATATCAAAGGGATATCTAACTGAATAAATCATAAGGCACAATACTTGCTAAGTTTTTTCAAATGGGTTAGTAATCTAAGTGGGATTGATTGTGGGAAAAAATACATAGTTAATCATGCTTGAGAGAGAGGAATCTTGGGATGGGTTACCACCTAGGAAGTCCTAGTTACTGGTTTCAAGCCCCAAAGGTGATGATTGATGCTATGTGATTCATTTCTCTAGTTTGAATCAAACTTCTTCACGCATGTGAGCATCACTCGATGTAATGAGTGTTAACTAGATTATTCAAAATCATGATAAATTGGTTATTTGTGACTAATACTCATGGATATGGGTCATATATTAGTGATGTACTCTATGCATTTGATCCCAAAAATTATATATCATATGTTGCACTATGAAATTCTCTATATGCTTATATTGAGGTATTTAGATTGTAAAAAATAAAATTAATATATTGTGTAGTATATAAGGGTTAAGGTGTATTTTTAATATGTTACAAAGTAATATAGATATTAAAGGGGGTTGAAATTAGGTATTAGGGATATAGTTGAATTGTTATGGAATGAGACACACTTCCACGATAAACCTAAAAGGAGAGAGGAAGAAATATTTAATCAAGAAATTAAATGACACAAAAATCACACACTACACAAAGATTTTACCTTCGAAACCCAAATCAAGAAAACCAACATTCCTTGAGTCTTTTGCTCCCTTTATTCTTATTCATTCAGAATCAAAGGTTACATGTCTAAACTTGGTACAAACCTAAGACACAATCGACATCATGCGTTCTTGCTTAATATACAAGAAGAACCCTGTAGCCAATTCGACTTACATCTACATGACCAACAACCTACATCTAAATATTTCTCTAAATATGTTTTATATTATGATTGTAACGAACCCTCCATTATGAAAACAAATAATGAGTACAAAGAGGTAAATATCATTTTTTTAAACAAATGTTATGATAAGTGACATGCATCACAACATATATTAATAACGACATAATCAATTTCATCACAATCAATTAAAAGCAACATCACTATTATTCAATCAACCATATCTCATAATGATAACATAAGGAAGCTACCCATCCAACCTATGTTGCATGGTTAGGACCTCTAAGACAGATTTGCAACGCTCATGTCCAAAATTCATTCGGTTGATTTTGACCATTTAAGGTCTCAGGACCGACGATTTTTCTGTGGAACAAGGAGGTATCTAAATCCCATTAATCCAATCATAAGACAAAATTCAACTAGATTTATCAACCATATTTAACCATCAAATCTTGATGGTGAAAATAAAATAAACTACTTTGCTTAGTCAATCTTTCAAGAATTATTAAGTGGAAAGTTGAGTAAGAGAAAAATACAGAAGGATTAATAAAAAACATAGGAGAATAATTATAATCTTTGTAACATATAGATATCTATTTCTTATCATCATTAGTATCTTGTCAATGTTAGGTCCATTCAATGTCAAGTATCATTTATCAAGTAATTCAAACTTTTGTAATGAACAACCCCTAAGTAGGTCAACTATGTATCTTAATAACATTATATATATTGTTTATAAATGAATTTAAGGAATTCAATACTAATTTACGTACCCATTTATCAAATCCCATAAGAAGATTAAAATCTTCCTTAAGGAAGACATGCAAATTCAATGCTAATTTATATATCCATTTATAGGGAGCAATAAGAAGATCAAAATATTCCTTAAGAAAAGGATAAAGATTCAATACTAATTTACAATCCAATTATAAGAACCCATAAAAGATTATCCTATTCATCATTTATGGCACACCATTTTCTTGTGGTGTTCTTGGAATTAAATTCTCTCTACTAATCTCATGGTATGAAAAATAATAATCAAACTCCTTACTGCCTTCATTGTATGATCTCAGACACTTCAACCTCTTTCCTCTCTCATTCTCAACCAAATATTTCCATTTCTAAAAAATATAAAAAACATCACATTTTTGTCGAATGCAATAAACCCAAGATTGTCTAGTTGCATCAACAATAAAATTAACATAATAGCGAGAGTCACCAAGAGATGATACTTGATTTGGTCCCCATACATATCTATACACAAGCTCCAACTTTTCACTCTTATTTTATTTTTCGACACTTAGAAATATGACTTTTTTTTTTTCCCATAAACATAGTGCTCACAGAAATCAAAATCAACTTGTTTAAGCTCTGACAACAATTTTTTTTTGTGAAGTATCTGCATCCCCTTCTCACTCATGTGTCCAAGCCTATGATGTCACAGTGTTTTATCCACTCCTATAGAAGCTAAAGACATAGAAGAGTCACCATTAACAATACATAAATTTAATGTAACTACCTTCTCCCCTTTTGTCATTACCAATGATCCTTTAGTGACCTTCCACACATTATCTGTAAATATAGTTACACTACCTTCACTTGCTAACTTCCATATTAAAATTAGATTTCTTCTCAGATCTAGTATATGTTTCACCTCTTTTAGTAACCATTATTTTCCTTTCTTTTTCTTTATTTTTACCTTACCTATTCCAACAATTTGACATGGTTCATCATCACCCAAACAAACCTCTCCAAAATCACCTTGAACATAATGGAAATATTTTCTATGGGGAGTGGCATGAAATGAAGATCGTGAATGTACTACCGAAGATTCAATGATATTATCTAAAAATAAAATCAAAAATTCTTATAACACATCTGTTACATTTGCTTCCTAATTTTTCTCTTGTTGTCCATATCTTTTTTTTTGGAGCTCTGTAGTTTTTCTTTAGATATCATTTCTTCTCACAATTCCAATGCTCTATCTTTCCTAGTGTGTATTTGGATATTCCCTTCATATAATTCTCGCGGTTCCCTGAGATCTTTCCTCTATCATTTAGTCTTCCCATGTTCTCCACGGTCAAGACATTACCCAATGTTTCACATGTATTTTTCCATCACATTTCCTCACTAAGGATAGCAACAACAACATCATCAAATTTGAAAGTGTTTGAACCAGAGACAGAGTTTCTTACAACCATGACCAATCCATTCTAATTTTCTCGCAATGAGAACAATATTAGAAGAGTCCTCACCTCATCATCAAAGTCCACTTTTACAGAACTTAGCTGATTATTAACCATATTAAATTCATTTAAATTATCGGAAACAAACCCACCTTCTAACATCTTCATATTAAATAATCGCTTCATTAGAAATACCTAATTTGATGTCAATGGTTTTTTATATAGTTTATCCAATGCCTCCATCAGATCTTTTATTGTCTTTTCTATTGAAATATTGAAATCTACTAACATTGTCACGCACAACCGTATCATTCCTAGTTTCTTTCTATCAATAACCTTTCATTCTTCATCCATCATACTCATCGACTTATTTGTTATTCCATCCAATTGTAGGAATAGATCATTTTAATATAAATAATCTTCCATTTTCATCTTCCATAGCTGGTAGTGTTGGTCATTAAATTTCTTGACCTTAAACTTTTCATCTTCCGCTATTTCTCCCACTCGAACTACGAACCCTCTTTTGCTGCAAGTTACATTTGGCTCTAGTACTAGTTGTTAGAAAAATTAGATCACAAAGCAATAAAATAAAACAAATGTGGAAATAAAACATAGAAGATACATAATACAATAGAGATGTAATGGACCTCAAAAATCACCATAAAAAAAATTTATTTGTACATTTATCCTTGAAAGGTTTCGAGATCTCAAGAAAGTAAGCTTTTTGTTAAAAGGATTGAGTCTGAAGGTTTGTTAGAGTCCTTATTGTTGTTGACTGTCCTTACCATTCAACTTAAGTTTTCTAATCAATGATATAATGAGTATTTACTCACCACTTCAATGTTTAATTAAGATACTGAAAATTATAATTACTCTCTTATCTGCTAGTACCTATAACACTACCACAGTCTTAACAATACAAACAAATTTGGGGTTTTATGACTAAAACCCTACATAAAAATATTTACCCTCTGTTTGCAATTCAATCTACCTGTAAAAACCGTTTGTTACTTACATACCTCTATCCGGGATGAAGAATGTTCAACGTTCTTTTACCAGCCCATTCATTACATTGTTAGAGTTGTTCCCATAACAATAAGTTTCTTCTAGGTTCCTACAGTTTGTGAAACATAATAGAGCTCAATCGGGTTTCGACGATTATAAGTGTCGAACACCAAATGAAACAAAGGGGGCACACCCTTTGTCAAAAACATGAGAACGTGGGAATACTGTGGACCTGGTACTTCAGGGTTTCAGTGTTCGGGACTTCGTGAGTTCAAGTACCCAAACAACAACATATACAAACTTGAAAAAAGTGTCCAGCGTATCGGGATTTTGGGGTTCGGGATCCACACACCACAACTTCTGAAAGGTGAAAAAGGAAAGTGGGACTCGCCCATCAGGGTTTCGGGGTTCAGGACTTCGTGAGTTCAAGTACCCAAATAACAGCATATACCAACTTCCAAAATTGTGAAAAGTGATCAGCATGTCGGGATTTCATAGTTCAGGATTTCATGAGTTCAACAGTCAAATATAAACACACAACCACTCCCAAAATCACGATAAGTGACCAACACTTTGGGATTTTGGAGTTCGGGATTTTGTGAATACAACAGTCGAACATCAATACATAACAATTCCTGAAATTTTGAAAAGGTAAGGTGAGATCCGTATTTTAGGATTTCAG
The DNA here is from genome assembly GCA_009831015.1 of Picea engelmannii. NCBI lineage: Eukaryota > Viridiplantae > Streptophyta > Pinopsida > Pinales > Pinaceae > Picea > Picea engelmannii. Next base: position 209,383 of record ML800886.1, on the reverse strand, counting down.
AATTCGGAGTTTTGGGGTTTCAAATGTCAAACAACAACACAAAACATTTCTCGAAGTTTTGAAAAGGTAAAGGTGGGACCCATATTTTTGGGATTTTGGAATTCGGGGTTTTGGTGCTTCAAATGTCAACAATAGCACAAAACATTTCCCGAAGTTCCGAAAAGATAAAGGTGGGACCCATATTTCGAGATTTCGGAAGTCGGGGTTTTCAAATGCCAAACATCCAACATAAACAAACTTCCAACAAAAATGCAAAAGAAGAGAAGGTGGGACCTGCATTTTGGGGTTTCGGGGTTCGAAACTTCATGAGTTCACATGCCCCAAACCTCTCATGGAAGAAACCTCCAAAATATGAAAAGTGGAAGCTTTGTGGTTTCGGGGTTCAGAACTTCGTGAGTTCATAATCCATAAATCAATATACATGAACCTCCGAAAGGCAAAAATAAAGTTGGACTAAGTGTTCCTATTGAAAAGGAATTCAGGTAATAATTCAATCAAAATGCAAAGGAAGAGAGTACTATGCTTCTATTCTAACTCTTCACACTAATTTTCATCACTCCCTACTCTTTATCCTTTGCGGGTACTCTTGATTTTCGTTTTCTAGGAGAACTGAAGGTGTAGAAGGATACTTTTACTTTACAAAATTCTAAAAACCTAAGGACTTAAGGATTTTACATGCACATAGGGGCACAAAGGATAAAATATACTGTGTAAGGTAAATTCTATAATAATCACTTAGAGCCTCTTTTAATCAATGCATTAAACGTCCACAGTACTAAATCTGTGCATCTATGTAAATACATAGTTAAGAATATCATTCCGTCATAGATTGGTCATTAATAATGATGTTCCAAGGGATCTGAGTTTTGGTTTCCTAGGGGTTTATCTACAGAGAGGATCTACCTCTTTGTTGTTAATCCCCTCTTTCCATAGAAATATAATTACAGATGTTCTTCACATATATTCCCCATAACAAACAGAAATGGAAAAACCATTATAGTTCCAATTTAATCAATACAATGCCTCAGAAAAATCACTCAGACAGAGAGTGGACATCATTCCAGTTTGGATTTAATAAGACGTCGAAATAAAAACATAGTCATTCATAATAGAGAGGGGTTAGATCAGCATATCTGAATCCAATCTGTGGGAAGACAAAGGGAACAACCACGTTCCTCCCAACCATAGAATAGGGCAGCCAAATTCACTTTCCCGATTCACCCCCTAGCCTGACCATGAATCCATTAGGGTGAACTTGGAAACTCCTCCTCAGCAATGTCCTTCAATTCCAACAGTTCTCCTCTTGCCTCACACTTACTCAACAATGTTCATAACAGCAAGACAATTATGTTTCAACAACCTCCTCTTGCCTCACTCTCAATCTGCAATGTTCATAACAGCAAGAGAGCTCAGGAATCCTTTTCTAGCATACTTGGCAGCGTCCTACCTCCTTGCATATGCTATTTATCCATTTTTTTTCCCAGTTTTTTTCCCTCCTTTGGGGATTTTCACAGCTTTCTTAATCCCTGATTTTCAGGGGTTGCCAGTGGCCAAATATCTGATTTTCCACTTGTAATCATCAACCTAGAGGCAATTCCAACTTGTTCCCCACTCATGGAGTCATGGTCAGTTGATTTTTTAACATGGTTGTTCCATTTGTCCTCCTGCAGTTAATATAAATATTTTGTTGTGATACAAGTGTCATAGTCAAATAGTTAGTTGATTCTAAATAGATATTTTCCCAACAATCACAATAATTAAATACAATTATTAAATTCGAAAATCAAAATTGCCATAAATGGAAAAAATTTCCAGATTCGAATTTGCCAAAAATGGAAATAAATTTCCATCACACAAAAATAAAAAAAATTATTTTGGGGGGATGTCACAAGAGACATAGATATACATGGTTCACCCAGTGTAGGCTACGTTCACCAAAGAAATTGTTAGGTCCGTAATTTTTATCATCTAGCAAAAATGAAGGGATACAACCTACAACACCCCCATTGTAACTTCCTCTTCCTTACCTCAGGAGCTCCTCTCTCAAATACAATGTTCTCTATCACTCATAGCCACAATACAATTCCCTCATATATAAATCAAGGTTGTATTCTAGGGAAAAAATCTCTAACATGACTTCTACCGTCAGAGATGCGACCTTATAATGAACGATCGAGATTTACTATGGAATTCCAATATTTTACAAGACAATTTTTCCTAAAATTCTACTTTGGGGGTGCTTCCCCTGAATCCCCTGTCAAGGGGGGATCCATTAATTATCGTCACCCACCCATGGACCCCCTTGACGACAATAGTAGTGGGAAAATCTCCCACACCCACTTTTCAGGAAATGGGATCCAAACATGACTAAAACAAACCTATGAACTAGGAAGATAATCAGGCTCCACAACCAACAATAGATAGGTTGCAAAACATAGCTGAATATTTAACCAAGTCTGTGAGTGTTGTGAAATTATAATGATGTAGAGAGCCAATGGGAATTGCTAACCTAGGTCTATGAACAAGACTTCAAAAATATCTCGGTTTCAGCAAAGAAGACAACAAGTGGGAGAATTTTAGGTTGTAATATTCTTTGCAATGAAATTCTAGTCAAGGTGGATCGAATGATAGTGAAAGCAGAAGGTCAAGGTGGTTTGATCGGGTAAAGTAGAAGTCAAAGAAATTGACAGCAAGTCCAATAGGTTGACAAGTGGGCACATGGAAACTGACAAAATACCAAACGGAGGTCGACTCGTAATCGATTGGTAAACTAACTTAAAGTCGACTATAACATAATCTTGAAATTCACAAGATTCATAATGAATGATCTGCATGCAATTTTTTTTTAGCACCTTTTTTTTAGGGTTTTTCCTATTGTAGAGCCTATAAATAAGGCTTGTTGTAGTGTTGTAAAAGTTAATTTTTAGAGAAACTGTTTTAGTGGTTGGTCATGTAGATGTAATTTGAATTGATTACATGGTTGTTCTTGTGTAAAGAAAGAAGGTCTGATGTGGATTGTGTCTTAGGTTTAGACCAAGGTTACACCTGTACCCTTTTATTCAGAAGGAATAAGACAACAAGAGAGAAAAACGTTGAAGAAATGTTGGTTTTCCAATTTGGGTTTCTAGTGTAAATTTTTTGTGTACCATGTGTTTTCTTTTTCATTTACTTTCTTGACTAAATCTTTCTTCCTTTGCTAGAATTAGAGTGGAAGTGTTTCTCATTTCCTAACAATAATGGTCATATAATTAGAGGGATTAATTTAAGCTCCATTTTTAAATATAAGAACAATGAGGTTCTCACCTTAGGGAATCTTTACTTAACTACTAAATTGAAGAACTTATATATGTGTGGGGGAACCATTTTTACTATTTAAAGAAGTTTGTATTAATTTTTAATATTATAAATTCTATTTTATTTTATATGTATTATTTGTAATTTTATAATATAACAATTTATAAAATTATTGGTTGAATATATATATATATATATATATATATATAATCACAATAGTGAAATTGTTGATTAAAATATAAATTATTATAATAAAACTTGGTATAGAACTCTACTAAAGAGAGAGGAAGAATTGAATTTATAATTAAATTATTTATATTATAATATTATAAGTTTTATAAAATTATATAAATATGATATGAAATATTTTGATATATATAGTTTGATTGGGCTATGTGATTAAGAATATTTGTTTTTTTTGTAGTTTACAAGTTCAAATATAGAGGGAGTAGGGTATGTTCACCTTTAAGTTAACATTTATTATTATTAATATTAAGTGGTTGAGGCTTAGCGTTATTTTAATAATAATTATTATTAAAAATATTTTAATTGATGATTGTTTGAAGAAGAAAACCACTCTTGAGTATGATTGAGTATGTTTGAAGGCCATCCTTGATTGAATTTTTTTTACTGTCAACTTTCATTGACTAAGTTTGACTATGGTTGAATTTGGTTGACTTGTTTTACTATGGTTGACTTTGCTTCATTATTATTGACCTTGGTTAACCATGGTTGATTATGATTTGTTTTTATTATCCATGTTTTCTTACAATTGACCATGGTTGATGATTTTTTACCACAGTTGATTGTGGCTAAACATTGTTGACCATAGTTAAGCATGTTTGACTATGATTGACAATGTTTGACCATGGTTGACTATAGTTGGTCATGGTTGACCATGATATGGTTAGACATGGTTAACCATGTTGGACTATCATTAATAATGATTGGCTATGGTTGACCATGTTTAACTATGGTTTAATATGGCTCAACGCGTTTAACTATGGTTAATGATGGTTGGCTATGTTAGACCATGTTTAACCATGGTTGACTATGATAGACCATCGTTGGCTATGTTAGACCATGTTTAACCATGTTTGATTATGTTTGATAACAATTGATTATGGGTCGTTGTGTTTAACTATGGTTAGTGATGGTTTGACCATGATTGACTATGTTTGACCATTGTTAACCATGGTTGACTATGTTTGACTATAGTTGACTATGATTGACCATGTTTAAATGTGGTTGACTATAGCTGGCCATGTTTGACTGTGGTTGACTATAGTTGAATTGTTGCATTCATAGATGGTTATGTTGCATGGTAGAGTTGATGCATGGCTCACCATGCTTGACCATAGTTAATTATGGTTGTCCATGTTCTACTATGATTAACCATGTAACACTAGTTAATTATAGATGACCATGTTGACTATGGTTGAACATGACTGACTTTTGTTAAGTATGGTTGGCAATGATTGACCATGGATGATAATAGTTGATTAATGTTAACTGTATTAGAGAATGTAGATATGGTTTGACCACGGTTCACTATGATTGACTAAAAATGACTAAAATTAAGAATGTTTCGTGAGGATGTTGATATGGTTGGATCATGACTAACTATGATTAACCAAAAATAACTAAAATTAAGAATGTTTCACTATGGTGTGGAAAATAGTTAAAGAAATTATCTTTAATATTTAATTCCTTCTATATTAAAAATCCAATATATTTAATTCCTTATAAATTAAAAATTCAATATTATTTCAGGAAATATTACTTTTAAAGTATGTATTGGAAAAAACAATATTTAGATATTATTTTAAGAAGTTGTCTAATTGTTTTATGTTTTGTTTTGTTTTTTATTAAGATTGGAGACATTCACAATTTTTTGTTGTTTAAATTGTATTTCAAAATTCAAAAATAAATTCAATGTACTCAAACCCCCAAAAAAATATTAAAAATAAAATTTCACAAAATAAATAATGTATTTAGTTAAAAATATTAAAAATAAAATTTCACAAAATAAATAATGTATTTAGTTATTGATTATAAAATTAGGTATGTAAATAGAAAAATATATTTTTAAAAGTTGTAATATTTTTAAGCCTATTTTTTACTTGAAAAGTGAGAGACAAATATGAGGAAATCCACTTAATTGTATTCAAATTAATATTTGTATTCATCCTTATATACAAATATGAGGAAATCCACTTAATTGTATTCAAATAAATATTTGTATTCATCCTTATACTAATCTAACCAAGTAATTAGTATTAATTAATTGACCAAACAGAAAAACAAATTAATTATTTTTAAAACACAACATAATATAACGAAAAAAAACAAATTAAACCATCTTTAAAACATAAAATTATATAATTTACAAAAGTAAAACAAATTATAACATATTTAAAACAGAAAATAATAATATAATTTACAAAACAGAAAAACAAATTAAAATATCTTTAAAACATAAAATAATAAATTAAATGACGAGGAAGTTATGAAACATTTGTAATATCTTCTTTACAGAGCTTGAACTGAATAGTGAGAAAGAAGTCTGAGCAGCAAGATTACATGGTAGCATCCAAATAAATATTTCCCAGTCATTATATCCATTGTTTTGATAGAGTGTATGTGTGATGCTAAGTACAAACAGCCCATGGTCCTGATATAAATCCACTAAAACTGGGTTCTCCTCCTCCCTCTTCAACTTCCAGTAGGACCATTTCAGCTACAATAATATACTTCAGAGGATATGTGATTGTTTTCAGTTTTTTTGGGATGATTTTCCTGCAGCAGGTGGATGCCTATTCCGCAATTAAACGGCCTGCAGCTTGGTATTCCGACAAATCAATCCATTCGCCCACGCTTGGTATTCCACTGTTAACACC
>ML800886.1:158736-202786 GCA_009831015.1 Picea engelmannii | reverse complement strand
TGGAATGTACAGGAAGTAATTATCACTGGAATGTACAGGAAGTAATTATTTTATCAATATGCGTCAACAAGATCAGAGTAGTTTTCATACCTCTAACCAAAACTTTAATTATAACAGAAGACCTCTAGCCGTGACTTTAATTAGACCACCAGAAGAGAATGCTCGCATCAATATTTGTTTGAGACATTGTTCCTCCATAATATCCACTCTGCTCGCTCTTCTCATTTCATCCTCATAGTAATGAATTTCCGAGGGCTACAATTACATCAAAGTGATGGAAATGTGCAACATAAATAATAGCGGCAACATGAATATACTCTGGTGTGAGAGAGAAACGTGTCTACTTCTGAATAATATCCTTCTCTGTACATACGATAAAGTATTCTAAATTTATTATATTCTTCTGACTTTCTGTCCACACGTCAATATCAGATGGAATGGAGCCAACGATCTTGATTCCAGTTACCAAATGGCTATCAATCGTGGAGATAGAGGACGTTGGCGCTGTCAATCGGACGACAAAATTTAAACAACATTTCCTAAAATGGTTTATCCTTGTAGCTAAGGCTGATACTAATCTATAAGACGAAGGAATCTTTGATTTATTAATTGGGTCACAGCATTTGCCATGAAAATGATAAATATAGCGTTGACAGAGCTATAAATTGCATAAAGTACTTCGAACAGCTACCGAAATATATAGCTATAAATTGCTTTTTTTCCAAAAGAAAATTTTCGCTGGTATTATATCTGGTTTTTTAATAACTAAAAGGATACAAAATCGAGCCTTTATACTAAGGATAATGACTGTACCTATATATATCAGAACTGTACCAAAAATAAGTCCAATACAATAGGATGGGGTTTCATATATCTTAGGGAGATAGATATAATCTATCAATAACCAATCCACGTTGATCTATCATGACGACAAAAAATCTATACTTTCTAGATAGAATGATACAAAAAATAATGTCTAGCAAGTAGAATAACTAAAAGAGAGTAATACATTGAGGATGACTTTCTAGTTCATCATTCTAAAGATGATACTTTTTTCCACATTTAATCTGGTGAATATATGTGAAAAACTAATCTGAGTGAATGTTTGAGTAAGCTTTCATTTTTTGTTTAGCAAGTCAATGAGGATTTTGGAGTCTCCCCTCACATGAAGATCCATAATATTATGACGAGAAGCCAAAAGAAGGGTGGCCCAGACTCCAAGAAGTTATTCCTTTGTATTTGTTCTTGTGCCACAGTTGAAGGTCCATGTGATCCTAGAGCCATCACATAGATGGATCTTCCCGCCCGCTCCACAATGCAGTCCAATATTTTGCGAAGCTCCATCGAACCATGCAAGATTGCCACTCCTCTGAAGAAATGGTTGAAAGAAACGAGGGGCAATAATCCTCTTCATCTTTTTTATTTTCAGCTCAGCCAAGATTCTTAAACAAACAATGTTTATGGAGACAGGTATGTTTTCAAAAAGCACCCTATTGTGGGATAGCCAAATAAACCAACCGATGGGAACTGGTAGATGGGGTAAGGTAGGGTCAATTAGAGACCAATTTTCCCAGCAATCATGTAAATGAGTGCCCGTCCACATCTTTTGGAGATTTAGGACTATAGTGATCTCATGCCAAATCAATTTTGTAAATGGATAGTCCAAAAAGATGTGGGAGATAGTTTCAGAATTGTTGCGACAGAGAATGCACATATTAGGACCCATCCATCCCCGACGAAGTAGTATATCCCATGTCAAGATATTGTCATTTGCAACAAGCCAAATGAAAATTTTTAATTTTAATGTAAGAGGCTAGTGCCAATAGTTTCTCCTCCATCTGATGCATCTTTGTAACCAGATAGTAGAAGAAATAGCGTTGTATACATTCTTGACAGTCAAAAGGCTTGAGCGGTCCCGATCAATCCATTGAAGGGTATCTTCCACTGCAAGAATCCAAATCCCTGCACCACTAAGCATCAAGCAATAAGATTTTCATTCCTGAGCAAGTTGCCCCGAGATTCCCAAAAAAGTGCTCGATTTCCAATTTGTGCAAGTAAGTCCACCATCATAGATGTGTTGTGCTTGAAAACTGAAGCAAAGTTTTAAATTAATAAGTGAATCCACTAAACCAGAAGAGAGAAAAGCCTTGGAACCAAGACCCAATATTGCATCGTTGCCAATATGGATAGCATGTCCTGAACTGGGTTTCCAACATAACCAATGATGAATGAAAGTGACATTTTTCAGTAGGGATCTCCAGATCGGAGAGGCGTTATATGTGCATAAAACTGGAAGTCTGAGCCAACAAGCAAGTGATAACAGAATAATGTATTTTCCAAATATAATGCAATGCCAAATACCATTCCTTGTTAATACACGCCAAAGACTTTTTTACGCCAAGGCTTGCTTGAAGAGGGAAAGGTTGCGAAGACCCCAACCACCTACCTCTTTTGGCATTGCGATAATATCCCATCTACAGAGATGAAGAGAGTGATTTTTATAGCTACCAGTCCATAGAAAAGAAAACATCAATTGTCTAATCTTATTCAAAATGGAGTGAGGTATGGTGGCAAGGGCCATCTAGTTAACTTCCTGTCCTTCCAACACTAATTTTAGTAGAATGTATCTTCCACCCATAGTAAGCCATTGATTGCACCAATGTGCAATACGTGGATCAAATTTTATAAGAAGCAAATTCCAGTCTGTTGCTTTGTAACAATCCGTCTTGAGGTGATATCTAATATATCTTAGACCCTCAGAGATCGCATGGTATCCAAAAGGAAAGATTGTTTTAAAAATCTCTATGTCTGCCTCTAGTAGACTAGAGTAGTGAAAAGTAGATTTTGACTCATTTATCTGTAGTTTGAAGTGCGACAGAAGAGGTCCAAGATCGATTTGATTTTCTGTCATTCTCTTAGGTCTGCTTTTGTGGCAATGATGATATCATCCACAAAGAATCCCATCACGCTGATGTAACTTGAGTAGAATAATCAAACCTTCTAAGGCCAAAATAAAAAGGAGAGGGCAGAGTGGACATCCTTGTCACATGCCTCTTTCATTTGCAAAGAGGGATGTAGCTTCACCATTAACCAAAATGGAAATAGTCACATTGGTCACACAACCCACGATCCAATTTGTAAAACAAAAGACGAAACCATATTGCAATAAAATCATTCTGAGATAGTCCTAATTGATACAATCAAAAGCTTTTTTTAGATCAAGTTTTAATATCAGTGTTTGTAATTTCTTTTTCTTTATGTTGTGTAGTACCTCTTGCACTGATCCTATTGCATCTAGTATCTATCGACCTTTGATGAAGCCCTGTTGTTCCTCCGAGATAAGGTGAGACATAAATGACCTAATTCTGTCCGCCGGAAGTTTTGTGATAAGCTTATAATAGATATTGCACAAAGAAATAGGCCTAAAATCACTGAAAGTGCTGGGATGATTTGATTTTGTAATCAACATCAGAAAAGTAGAGTTTAGAGATTGAGAAACTGTTCCTTTGATTCTAGAATTTTCGACCAGTTCCCAAAGATCGTCACTGATCAGATCAAAAAAATGAAGATAGAATTCGACTGCCCAACCATCTGGGCTGAGATTTTTGTCCTTTTTAAAGGTGTTGAGTGCCTTCAAAATCTCATCTTTAGAATATGGTTCAAAGAGAATATCTGACTCGCTATCACTGATTATATTTGGATATAGACCTGTAATAGATGCCTGATCAATAATGTTAGTAAGTCCTTTATCTCGTTAGGCATTTTTAAAGTGATTATGCACCACATCTATAAGATTTTATTGTCCAATGATAGAGACAACGCCATCCGATTGAAGAGCCCATATGTGCTTGTAGTTCCTTCTATGACTCGAAAATTTGTGAAAAAAAATTGTATTGTTGTCTCCACAGTTAATCGAGATGGCTCTTCTTTTTTTTCACCAATGCACTTCCTCAATTAAAACTAGATTGTTTCGCTCTAACTCCAGAAGTTTTAAATGATGTTGCAGATTAATATGATCAATACCCTTTTTCTTAGATATTTCTAAGATCAAGTGTTGAATGTTATTTTCAAGCTGAGACAGTCTATCGAATGTGTTTGATAATTGTTGTCGGACAAAACATTTTACTTTTATTTTTAGAACTTTTAACTTTCCAGCAAATCTCCTTTGTACATAAATTGCTACCAAAATATATAGCTATAAATTGCACAAAGTACTTTAGAATAGCTATCAAAATATACAGTTATATGTATGGATTTATTTTACTTGTTGATATTTCTGGATATTTTATGTTTTGGCTTTTTTGACAGGAATCCCACTAAATTACTATTTATGTTGTTTAAAATTCATTTTTGAATGTAGAAATGGATTTTAAACACATTTAATATTTCACCCATATTTTTAGCTTATTAAGGCTTTGCAATAGAGTGCAATATTGTGTGATAATAAAACTAGAGGAATTTTCTAGCTCAAAGAGAAGCAAGGCTAATTGGGCTTTAGTTTTCGGTGAACTCCCACATTTTAATGATATATATTTGTCTCTTTCAACTCTTTCCAAGTGAAATCTCCATTAGTCTCTTTGTTGGAATCATTTATTATTTAATTTGGTATCTAAAGAGGTTTAGAGTAATATTATTTACCATATATCTTTGTTGTATGCTCAAAAAATGGAATCCAATAGTTGATTTTTGGATTTTTTTTAATATTCAACTACTCTTTTTTCCTTAGTGATAGTTCATCAAATGAATTTCCAATAATACATATTCTCAAGATTTTTATAAGGAGATATATCATTAAGAAATAATAGTTTGTGTACAAAAGCTATGGTCTTGAGAAGGAAATGTTAAGACTTAAACCACTTTAGATCCTCTATATGTGTTTTTTTCTTCAGGCTTTTTTCACTTTGTTACCCCCTTAAGGGTGAAAACTTTTGGATACCCTCGAAAAGGGTGTCGTGTTATTACATGCATGAGGTGACATGCTCATATTTTTTAGATATAGACCTAGTTTCTCTTTATCTCTACCAGATGTATGGTCATGCTAACTCAATTAGTATAACTCATCTTCATCCCCACTCATCAAATGATATATGTGTTAATATTATGGTAGCTACGGGAGGTATTTACCTCCACGTGTGAACCTAACGAGAATAGAAGACTCCGGAAAGCAAGAGAAAACCCTAATGAGTTGGCTAATAACCCTAAAAGTCTTGTCGGTTCAAGAAGATAATTTATATTAGGTTATTAGCCTCCAAGAGAATAAGTTGACCAAAAATAATAATAATATACTGAACAGACACATATCCAGAAGGAGAAGTCGACCCCAGCAAATTTGGTAGAACTAGTATAAATACAAGGTGTCATTTCTCATTTGAAAACATCTCAGAATTACAATTCCGAGTTTGTTCTGCATGTGTGGAGGAGAGCTACAGGTGCAACTCCAATAGCAACAAGTTTTTAGTATTGGCTTGAATATCTCTTGGCTAGGGTTTAGACTATATGATCAACTTTTTTTGATGCACTATCCTTGGGGAAAGGTCCACTACCCTTTGTTTGGCTATCTAGCCTAGGGTTTTCTTCCGGAGGAATTCTCAGTCAAGGTTAAGGTGCTCAGAGGGTGGCTTCGGATTATTGTTGGGTGATGAGGGTATTACCAATGGTAAAATGAGCACACCCTATTGTATATTCTAATAGGTTATGGGCCCACGCCTCCTTCATTCAGTCTAAATGCTGGAAGGAAACATAGCTGCTAGGATATTGAGATCATTGAGGAACTTCCGCTAGGGTTACTAACATAAGCAACTCCCAAGACATTGTCGCTAGGGTTACTAGTAGGAGCAGTTGCAGAAACCCTAAACCTCTTGTTGAAGAACCTTAAGTGAATGGATTGAACTAATATTTTGATAGATCAGTGTGCCCTAGCCTAGCACATCTCCTGGCACTCTCAGAAGGCTAAGACGTGAAGTTTGGATTTTTGGTCAAATGTAGGGTTTGACCAAGTCAAGCAGTCCTGATGAACTCTATGAAGTTTGAGAACAAGTTAGATGGAGCCTCTAACTTCAGAGCATGGAATACAAGGATTAACCTCATCCTTTCCAGAGTTTGAAGAAGGAGAAGAGAAGGAACCACAGAACGTTGCAACCATGGAGAAGTTCAAAGATGTTGACATCAATGCCATGAGTATCATAGTGGATTATATAAAAGACCAATTGATACCCTACATCTCGCATCTTGACTCATCTAAGAAGATGTATGATTCCTTAACAAATATCTTCTCAGTCAGAAACATTGGACAAGCTATGAGTCTGAAAAATGAGCTCCGTAACATCAATATGAATGATGATGACAACATAACATCGTACTTTGTAATAATCTCCCCATTAAGAGATCAAATACAAGCTATTGAAGTGATTACTTCAGAGAAGGAATTTGTGAACATAGTACTTAATGGTCTTCCCAAGACATGGGATGCAATTGCCGCAAGCATGAACACAAGAAAGGAATATTCGACATTTGAAGAACTTTGGACTTGCTGTGCTCAAGAAGAATCAAGGATCAATGCAAAAGAGAAACCCCAAAATAAGTACGATGATCAAGCCTTCACAAAAAGACTCAAGAATTTCATGAAAAAAAGGAAGTTTGGCTCAAGGAGGAAGCCAAATCAAGAGAAAGACATTTCAGAAGTACAATGCTTCAACTGTCAAAAGTACAGTCACTACAAGAATCAGTGTCCCGAGCTAAATAAAAGGAAAGAGAAACATGAAGCATCGATTGCCAAAGAAAAACAACCTACAAAGAAGACTAAGCAGGATGGAAGAGACTTCTTCTTCTAAAAAGGTAACAACGCTCTTCTTATTCCTTATACATTTCTCGTTTGTATCGCCTCTTTACATATCTTGTATATCTATCTCTTGGAAGATAATGTGTTCCAAGAAGAACTATACCTATGGAAGAACAAACAAGATAAAAAGAGTTATCATTAGATAATACACATGAAAGAGTGAAATACAAATCATGTGGAAGCTATTAAAGGATAAGACAAATCAATCATGAAGAAACTTAGTAGAAGCAAAGACAGAAAGAATTCAGTAATCAAGAGGAAATTGGAAAAAAACATATGACATTTTGTAGAAGACAACAAGATGGAACCGTGGACTCTGTTAGAAAAGAAAGCCAAATTATATATTGCAGAAGACAATAAGGATGCAGATGGAAGTATGGACTCTATCAGACGGAAGGATACGATTATATACACTCTTACATGAAGCAAGGGTTAGTAGGGAGCTAATCCTATGATTCATTGAAGATGATACAATATATATGTCCATGGTAGCAACCATAAAATTCAGTACGTATTCAGCTCAACCGTAGAGGAAGACTTCTTCAAAGAGAAGCCTTAAAGTATTCATGGTTGTTCATCCAGATCCGTGATCCTATGATGAAAAGAAGAAGTGGAATCTCTAGGGCATGGAATCTATAAGAAACTCCATGGATCCAAGAGCTAAAGAAAAAAATGAAAAAGAACATGAGGATTCCAAGGGAAACCAAAACAACCAGTCATTTTATTAAGAATAAAGAGATTACTAGTGTGATATGAACTCAATAAAAGCAATCACGCAGAAGAACTTGAAGTCATGATGAAGAACAATGTATAGAAGACTTATGAATAAAATCATTGTGAGATCTAGAACCAGAAGTTCTCCCAGATGGAGGGAGAAGATTATGATGATTACTTGTGCTAGTACACCAGACATATCACTACATGAGTCATTATATCATCCGTAACATCCATGAGTTGGAGTTCTACATCAGATGAATGCAAAGAATGTTCTCCCAAGAAATTGAATAAAGAAGGTATGAAGAGAAACTTCAAGAGTTTGAGGCATACCAGAAAGATACTTCTGTATGAAAATAGAAGAAGATAACTTGGTGGAGAATCTCCAGTGCACAACAGAAGCGTGGTGATGATTTCCTATAAACATCAAGATGACTACTCAATAGATTAGATCTCATGATGATAGAAGAAGTGCCACATGGATATGTTCCAGTTTCCAACTATGATATACTCTATTGTTTAGATCTACATGAAGCCTTCACAGTGTTCGAGACTAAAGAACATTTGAAATCAAGCATTACATTATCCATGATGAAATCTAGAAAGGAGAAAATGATTCTCCAATAGATATCTCCACAGATGAGCAGATAAGAAAACATTTTAGTAAATCTCCTATCCAAGATGAAAGAATTTGCATACTCAATCTAGAGCTCGTGGAAACAACTTCCCTCTTATTGAAAAAGGAAGAAATGACTCTCCAAGTTAGGAGGGAGCACTGAAAACATTATTGAATACATTCATCCTTAAATTTGAAATAGTCCATTTTGGACAGATGCTTTCCTATTTGGAAAGTGGATTGAGATTTCTGACGGACAATGACTTTCCATTGTGGTTAACATGGGAAGTAGTCTAATTGCTGATGTATCATAGAAAATGACTACCCATTGTGGTTAACATGGGGAGTGGTCTAGGGTAGTCTCTCTTATTGAGAGTTACTCAAGAAGACTGGCCCGCCTCGCCAGACAATGATTTCTCATTGTGGTTAATATGAGGAATGGTACATTTTGGAGGTTGATGCAGGACACTCTTTTCCTCTTGTGGTTAACATAGGAAATGGTCCAGAAAGTCATTCCTTAGGGTTTACACATTCTCTCCAGGGTGCAATTTGATTAATGTAGGAGGAATGGCCCAGGGTGGGGAATGGTCCAGGCTCAGTAATTAGGGACAAACATTCCTTAGGGTTATACATTCTCTCCAGGGCGCACTTTGATTAGTGTAGGAGGAATGGCACAGGGTGGGGAATGGTTCAAGACAGACATTCCTTAGGGTTTATACATTCTCTCCAGGGCGCACTTTGATTAGTGTAGGAGGAATGGCCCAGGGTGAGGAATGGTCTAGACTCAGACATTCCTTAGGGTTTATACATTATATTGAGTGTGCACTTTGATTAGTGTAGGAAGAATGGCCCAGGGTGAGGAATGGTCCATGCTCAAAAATAAGAAACAATCATTCTTCCTTGTTTGAGAAGAATAGGGTAGATATCCCATTGCTGATGAGGGCATATATTCTTTCAAATCTCACAAATGTGAGTGAAAGATTGGCCCAGAAAAATACATTTATATCATAACATTGTTTCTGTACAGGTTGCTATCAGATGTTTTTTATGAAGACAATAGATATAGAATACTGTGGTGGATATGTTCCATTGTTCGTGAGGTAGATATTCTTTCAATGCTCACATATGTGAGTGAAATATTGGCTCAAATAATTTAGTATATATCATAACATTGTTTTTATGAAGGTTTCTATCATATTTTTGTTATGAAGACTATATGACAGTAGATGAAGACTACTATCGTGGATATGTTCCATTGTTCGCAACCTTACGTTGCTAATCAAGTACTTGTGTGTTACTTGGTGTGGTAGTGAACCACTGGATTGTAGTTATGTACTACTATGGATAGACACAGTTGTGTTATATTTTTGTTCTAACTACCTTGAAGACTATCAACAGTTTATTGGAAATAATCACCATCCAGATGAAGGATGAACAAAGATTTTCTAGACGGAAATTGGTTCAGAGCATTTACTCCTCTAGATTATAAGAGTGGCTCTTGTATCACTCTATGTGTGAGTGAGTTATCCGGCATCATGTCTAATTACTTAGATGAAGTATGGTTTCGAGAGATGATGTAGCTGATGGTGATGTTCATGATCTAGTCATGAGATAGTCTAGATGACTATATTGATGCTACCAGGTAAATGGTATGTTTTTATGCTCAAGTCCATTACCTGTAATACCTCCCTAGCTAGGAGGGAGTGTTAATATTATGGTAGTTGCGGGAGGTATTTACCTCCATGTGTAAACCTGACGTGAATAAAAGACTCCAGAAAGCAAGAGAAAACCCTAATGAGTTGGCTAATAACCCTAAAAGTCTTGTCGTCTCAAGAAGATAATTTATATTAGGTTATTAGACTCCAAGAGAAGAAGTCGGCCAAAAATAATAATAATTTTTTGAACAGACGCATATCCAGAAGGAGAAGTCTCCCCCCAAAAATCTAGCAGAACTAGTATAAATATAGGGTGCCAATTCTCATTTGAAAGCATCTCAAAATTGCAGTTCCTAGTTTGGTGCACACGTGTGGAGGAGAGTTGTAGGTGCAGCTGCAACAACATCAAGTTTTCAGTATTGTGTTGAATATCTCGTGGCTAGGGTTTGGACTATCTGATCAGCTTCTTGTGATGTGTTATCCTTGGGGAAAGGTGTGCTACCCTTTGTTTGGCTATCTAGCCTAGCGTTTGCTTCCAGAGGAATTCTCAGTCAAGGTTAAGGTGCTCAGAGGGTGTCTTCGGCCTATGGTTGGGTGACAAGGTTATCGTCAATGGTAAAACGAGCAAACCATCTTCTATATTCTAACAATATGAATTATGGTATGGTGTGGTATGATTCATGTATGCTTCATTTGAAATTCCATGTATCAATATTCATTTGTATGTGATGATATAACTTCTTATCTCATCGTAAAGTGGTAAACACCTAACTATGTTTGTTGACACTTAATAACATTACATGGTTTTATTACTTGCCTCAAAATAAAACCAAATATGCAAAGGATATAAACGAGGCTCTACTTGGTTGATAATGAAAATTGTTGAGGTGATATGCTTATAATGAAAAAGAGAGCACCAAGAATAGGCTCCATACTACAAGAAATAGAATGAGATGCAATTTCACCTTAACTCCAAAGAATGTCCTTTTTTGTAAATTTAGTCCACTTGGCCTAGAAAAGTATAAACAAATACCCAGGAGAAATCTTCTAGCCACTAGTGACTAGAGTATTCATTATTTAAAATTAGTCTACTTGGTCCATAAAAGGGTTAAACTTACACCAAATAGACGTCCTTTAAAATCCAATTTACGAGTGTGAAAGAGACAAGTTCACTCGACAATCTTTTCTCTTTTTGAGAGATTTGGACAAGAGATTAAAAAATACTTAGAGGATGTTTTTCTAAGTAGCATATAATGGGGGAGGCCAAGGCTCTTGTGCAGGACTTCTGTCAAAACTTAGCAACTCAAAGATAGTCAACAAAAGCTTGGGAAAACCCAAATATTTCCAAGTCGAGGAGGATAAAATACTTACAGAGGTTATCTTATCTACAATATATCGAAGAATGCCCCTTATATGGAAGGGTGTAGAAGAAGGAAGTTGATTCTCTACAAGATCATTCCAATTAAAGGAAACCACCCTAGGACTTGGAGGGAGTGTACTCGAAGAGAGTGGAGCAGTCCCTTGTTTAGAAGGTACATAACTAGAAATGATAAGGACATGGTAAAAAGACATATCACCCACCAAAAGAAGAGTGGGATTGGCCAAACATTGCATCAACAACCTCACTTCCTTAGACTTGTCACTCTCCAAGAGAAGAGTGGGATCGACTGAATATTGCATCAACACAACCACTTCTTCAACCTTGGGTTGAATAGGATGTGTAATGTTCATGACTTGGCTAGTTTAGGAAACATTGCTAATGTCTGTGTAGAATGGGTTTACAACATATAAATGATCATACAAATAATAAACGTGACAAAGGACTTCAAAGTTTTTGTTATGATATCTCTTTGGATTACAAAATGGTTGAATGTGGCTGAAGAAACTGAAAATAATCGACTAGATCAATAGACAAAGGATCTTAGCCAGAATACAAATAAGCAACTGTGGCTGAATAAAATAACAACACTCGGCTAGATCAAAAGACACAAGGATCTTAGCCGGAATACAAATAAGGAACTAAATGATAGTACCTAGAATATGGGAGCACTGCGGAATTAATGAAGAACGATGGAAGACCTGGATGATCTTCTCGCTGACTAGGGTGTGTCTTTCAACACCGAAATCAACCAACTGGTGTTTTCCTCCTGGAATACACTGAACTATCTCTTCTCAATGACAAGTCATAATCTACATAATGATGAATTAGGTTGCTGACACTTCCTTTATAGATTTTTAAAAAACCCTAAATCATGTTAAAACCCTAATTCACTATTGACTTAAAAAACCCTAAATTACTGCTCAAACCCTAATTCATTGTTGACTTCTATTTTTAGCTCATAATGACTTAAAAGAACTTTTAACCCTTTTTAGCTCAATGTCACTTTCGAATATAACACCTGTGACTAGAGTGACCTCTAGTAACCCTGTTTAGCCCTATTTGGCCCTGGCTATAGTCTAACAGGGTAGTTTAGACCATTAAGCCTCCTCTCTGGAGCTCCTATTTAAAAAGGGACATTACAGTACTCCCTTCCTGAAATTT
Source organism: Picea engelmannii (assembly GCA_009831015.1). NCBI lineage: Eukaryota > Viridiplantae > Streptophyta > Pinopsida > Pinales > Pinaceae > Picea > Picea engelmannii. The sequence continues at coordinate 190,421 of ML800886.1, read as the reverse complement.
CTTGTCCTCAAGCAATACCAATCCAGGGTGCTTCAACACTTGCTTGCTTGCCCATGTAATGTCCTCTACTAGAAGCCCTCTCCATCTCATCAAACACTTTCTGATGACCCTGCTCCTCATTTTTCACTCCTGAAACTCCAAAACCTCCTCTGGAACTAAATCCAACTGTCCCTCCTCATCCAACAGACGAAGCTTGTCTGATGTGCTAATGAATTTTCCCACTTCCTTTTTTAGGCAAGACATGCAGAACACATTATGAATCTTTCTCCCCTCTAGAAGCTCTAACTCATAATGAAACTCACCTACTCAACGCATGATCCTGTAAGGACCATAAAATATTGGCTTGATCTTCTCGGCCCCACTCTTGTTCAAAGATGACTATCTGTAGGGTTGGAGTCTCAAGAAAACCAAATCTCGAACCTCAAAGCTGCGCTCTATCATGTGCCTGTCCACACTTATCTTCTGTCAATTTTGTGCCATCTGTAGGTTCTCTTTCAACAAATTGAGACTATCTTGACTCTCTATGATCCAATCGTTGGCCTTGGTAGCTCTTCTCTCCCCAAAGACCAATTCTACCAATGTGGGAGCATCATATTCATAAAATTCTCAGAAGGGTGTCATACCAATGGACATGTGGAAGGTGGTGTTGTAGCAATGTTGTCCTAAATTTAACCACTTTAGCCATGTTCTTTGTTGTCCTCCTACATATTTCCTCAAATACCCTTCAACCCACTTGTTGACAATCTCGATCTGCCCATTTGTCTGAGGGTGATAGCTGGTGCTAGGTGTCAACTCTGTCCCCACCAACCAAAACAACTCTCTCCAAAATGTCCCTATGAACTGACTGTCCCTGTCACTGACGATGTTCTTCAGCAACCCATGAAGTCTAAATACCTCCATGAAGAAAATCTCGGCTACTTGAAATCCATTGTACTATGTCAGTTTGGCATAGAAGTGAGTAAACTTGGTCAATCTATCAACCACTACATAGATACAATCCTTACCCTTGACCTTGGGTAGACCTGTGATGAATTCCATAGATATACTCTCCCATTTCTACTCTGGAATGGGGAGTGGCTGACGTAGCCTTGCTGGAAGAGAATGCTTTGAATTGTTCTACTAGAAAGCCACCCACTCACTGACGTGTCTCATAATGTCTTGTTTGAGGCCCTTCCATGAGAACCTCTCTTTGATCTATCTATAGGTTTTGAAAAAAAACTGATGTCTTGCTAGAGGTGAAACATGAACTGCAGTGAGGATCTTCTTCTTAAGCTCTGAATCTAGCACCAAGTAGACTTTGTCCTTGTAAAATATGACATCATCAATGAACCTATAGTGGTCATCATGTATCTATCCATCTATCACCTCACAAGCAAACTTGTTCTTGGAATATTCCACTAACAAGTGGGATTTCCAATTTGCTGAAATCTTCATCAAAGAACATGTCGCAGGTATCCTCGATAGTGCATTGACCACATGGATGATTTTAGGGGATAAATTTCTCTCATGGGATAATTTTCCATGGTTTTTCCAAAAACAAGATTCGCTATTTTAAAAATGATTCACTCAAATTCTATAGGATAAAATTATTTTACCTTAAAAATCGCCAAAATTTTATAAAAACTATATAAAATGCTTAGAAATTTGAATATTTTTACAAAAATATCGCCAAACATTTATAGTTGGCATATGAAGGATAAGTAAGATTCACCAAGGTTTCTACATTTTAAAATAAGTTTCCATCTTTAAAATCATCCCTAATTGGCCACAATGTTTTTCTTCCCCTTGACATACTCTATGTCAAATTCGAATGCATGTACCTTCGTCACCCATTTCTGTTGGTGCTCATTGAGGTCCTTCTACTTAAGGAAATACTTCAAACTATTTTGATCAGTCTTGACCACGAATTTTCTACCCACCAAATATTGTCTGAACTTGGTCAAGGAATGCATGATTGCCAACATTTCCTTGTCATAATTGGAGTAAAACCTCTTAGGTTGACTAATCTTCCATCTCTTGAATACAATGGGGTGTCCTCCTTGCATCAAAACTGCACCGATCCCTTCACCGTATGTGTCACACTCTAGTACAAATGGCAAGGTGAAGTCTGGTAGTGCCAACACGGGACAAGTGCCCATGACTTCCTTCATATGATCAAAGGATTCCTCTTATTTCTCGGTCCATATGAAGGCCCCATGCTTGGTAATATCTATCAGCAGTGCTCCGAGCTGAGAAAAACCTCGGACGAACCTCCTATAATAGCTGCATAGCCCGAAGAAGCTCCTCAATTATGTCATGTTCTTGGGCATCGACCAATCCAGAATGGCCCTGATCTTCTCTTGGTGCACTTGTACCCCCTTTTCACTGATGATCTAGCCTAAGTAAAGCAGCTTTGTCATACTAAACTCACACTTGGACTCTTTGGAATATAATGATTGTGCCTCCATGATTCTCAATAGCTCATCCAGGTGCCTCATATGCTCTTGCCATGACCAGCTATAGATCAAGATGTCATCGACGAAAACCAAGACTGATTTCCTTAACCGATCCCTGAATATATGGTTCATGTAAGACTGGAATGTAGCAGGTGCATTGGTTAGCCCAAATGGCATAAACATGAACTTGAAGTGTCCAAAATGACATCGAAATGTCGTCTTCTCTATGTCCTACTCTCAGATGTTGATCTAATGATATTCAGAGCATAGATCAATTTTTGAGAAAAAAATTTCCCCATGCAGTTCATCCATCAACTCATCAATGTGTGGAATAGGGTACCGGTTCTTGATGGTTTTCTTTTTCAAGGATCGGTAATCAATGCACATCCTCATGGTGCCATCTTCTTCAAAACTAAGACAACTAAAGAAGAAAATGGGTTGTTGCTTAGTATGATGTGTTCGATTGCCAACAATTCCTTGATTGCCTTCTCTATCTCATCCTTGAAACTCCTAGGATGACGATAGGGGGGGGTGATAATAGGTTTGACCCCCTCCTCCAACTCAATGGTGTGCTCAAACTCCCTATCAAGTGGTGTCCTTAGTGGAATTGCCTCAAAGACCTGTTGATGTCATCCCAATAAATTCTTGATCTCAATATGGTACTCTTGTCGACCTTTTGAATCCTTCTGAGTAGTGATCAAGCATTCTGCGGCATATGATACCTCCCCATGTATGAATATCCTCTCCATCCTCTTGGTTGAAATTGTCCTAGGTTCTCTTGTTGACATACCTCTTAGAACATCCTTCTTCCCATCTTTTTCTCTGAATCCCATATCCAAGGTTTGGTAGTTGGTGGTGATCTTTCCCAAGGTAATCATTCACTAAAATCCTAACACCATATCTGTGTCCAATAGGTCAACCACATAAAATGTGTCTCTCACTGTGTAGTTGCCTAACTTCATATCTAATTTTGGAATTCTGTCTAGACACTCCACTGTATGGCCATCTGCTACCATAACATCAAACTCCTCTCTCTGAAGTGCCCATCTCGATACTAGTGAACCATCGATGAAGTCGTGGGTGGCCCCACCATCTATCAGGGATATTGCATGTTGCCACTAAATAATCCCTCTGATACAGAGAGTATCATACCTAGGAACACCAGAAAGGGTTGGTATGACTCCTCCCTTTTCTCGTTTCCTCCTGTTAGCCTTCTCTAGCGGTTGTGGGACTATTGGAGGATGGGTTCCTGCGAGTTTTAGTGGTCTATGGGGAGGCTGCTCCTCTGCTAGTGCTGACTCCTCCTCTAAACTAGTGGATCCACTATCCTTCTCCTCCTCCTCACTATCCACGTTGTTTGTTGCTACCTCAATATAATGAATCTCTCCCTTTCCCATGCACCTGTGGCCTAGGACCCCAAGATCTTTGCAACTGAAGAAAAGCTTCTTTCTCATAAGATCTCGCCTAGTCTCATCATCCAACTTCTCCTTTCCCTTCCATTCTCTTTCGAATGGCTTCTTGTATCGATCCCTCTAGGGCACAAATGGTTTGGAGAAAGTTTTAGTATTTGGCACTGAGTCTGCCAGATCTCGAGTGCGAAGGATGGCATCCTAGAAAGTGGGAGGCCTGTATGCCTTCACCCATCCTATCAAAGGCTCTATGAGTCCTTCTGTGAATAGCATGATCATTCTGGGCTCTGATATATATGTCATTGCCACGACTGCCCGCTGAAACTCTGTGATGAACACCTTTGTTGTGCTAGTTTGTCTCAACTGGGCTATATCCCTAAAGTGTATCTAGGGATCCTTCTTGTCAAACCTGTCCATCAGCCTATCTGTAAACTCCCTATAGGAGGTGATGAGACTATGACCCAATGTCACCAGTCCATGATACCACCACTCGTGTGCCTCACCCTCCAAGTCTAAGGTCGCAAAACTAATGGCCTCTGTCTCGGTCATCTGGTTGAGCTTGTAATACGTGTCTAGATTATGTAGTCAAGCTTTGATAGTGTATTTAGATGATCCATCGAAAGAAGGGATGGGGATTTTCCCAAATTTTTGAATGAAATCAAGGTTATGCCCCTGCTGCTATTGTGGTCCTCCCCTCTGCTTCTCTCTAGGGTGGTTCCTCAATCTGATTCCACAGTACTCAACTAAGGTCATGTCCTGATGGAAGTCATGGCCCAATGCTGCATATTCCCTCCTATACTCTGTGCTAACGAGGGTGCCATCTGGAAACTGGGAAATCAGGGTCTAGGAATCCTACTCACAAAGGTGTATGTGCGAGAGGGTGATTAGGGTCTACACCCTACTCTCAAGTTCCCCTATGCTGCATGTGGGACTTGTCTATTTGGGGTGCCCACTCTAGCCAATCTATCGACCACTTGTGCCAAGGACTGAGACATGGTTCCTTGACTAGCCAACATATCATTGATAACCTACATGAAAGATGCCTCTGGATCTACTGGGGCCTTGCCACTGCCCTCTGGTTGCTCATATCTATTTCCTAGCATCCTCTATACCTCATGCTTAGCCTCATGCCCTGCTCTTCCCTCTGCTACTCTGTGTGCCTCTTCCTTTTCCTCTGAGCTCCTATGCCTTCTTTCTTGATGCTTGTTTCAAGTGACATATTTGTCACCTATGTTTTCATGGCCCTCTGGGTCTTCTGTTTCCCTCATTGTTTTTAGTCATAGGCTGGCATGACTAAAGCTCTGATACCACTTTAATGTTCCTCACTTGGCTAGTCTAGGAAACACTGCTAATGTGTGTGTAGGATCAATTCATTACAACATATAATTGATCATACAAATAATAAATCTGACAAAGGACTACAAACTTTGTATTCTGGTATCTCTGTGGATTACAAAATGGTCGAATGTAGCTGAATAAACTAACAATACTCGAATAGATCAACAGACAAAGGATCTTAACTGGAATAGAAATAAGCTATTGCAGTTGAATAAAATAACAACACTCGGCTAGATCAAAATACAAAAGGATCTTAGCCAGACTACAAATAAGCAACTAAAAGATAATACCCAGAATATGGGAGCACTACGGAATCAATGAAGAATGATGGAAGACCTGGATCATCTTCTTGGTGACAAGGGTGTGTCTTTCAACACCGAAATGAGCCTACTGGTGTCTTCCTCCTAGAATACACTGAACTATATCTCCTGAGATGTGCCTCTTCTCCTCAATGACATGTCATAATCTGCATAATGATGAATTAGGATGTTGACCCTTCCTTTATAGCTTTCCAAAACCCTAAATCATGTTGAAACCCTAATTCACTGTTGACTTCCAAAACCCTAAATTACTTTTGAAACCCTAATTCACTATTGACTTTTATTTTTAGCTCATAATGACTTAAAATCATTTTTAACCCTTTTTAGCTCAATGTCACTTTTCGAATATAACACTTGTGACTCGAGTGACCTCTAGTAACCCTGTTTACCCCTCTTTGGCCCTAGCTATAGTCTAACGGGGTGGTTTAGATCATTAAGACTGCCTTTTGGAGCTCCTATTTGGAAAGGGACATTAAAGGATGTGAGACAAGAAGGTCAATAGATGCATCACCCACAAAAACAAGAGTGGTGTTGGATGAAGATTGCATCGACATGACCATTGGTTGAACAGGATGTGAGACAAAAATGTCAAGAGACGCATCACCCCCTAAAATAATAGGGGTGTCAGCCGAAGATTGCATCAACACGACTGTTGTATCAACCAAAGAAAGACTAGAATGTTGGGAAACCAAAGATCACTGAGAACCCGAAGGGTCCACAGGAAAGAACCACGCTTCTTGTACCACAACAATAGCAGGGCACAAACAAGTAAGGTGATATCCTTTGCAAAGCATACAAAGGAAACTGGTCTTACGTCTTACATGTCTAGGCTTCTCAATCGTATGAATGCCCCGAACATGACTTGTAGTGGCTAGTGAAAAATATTCAACATGACTAGCAGAGGTTGATGATGAATCCCCGACATGACTAGTAAAGGTTGTTGATGAATCCCCAACATCACTAGTACAGGTTGGCGATGTATCTGCAATTTGACTAGAAGTGACTAGAGTTGTGTCCCCATTATAACTTGTAGTGGTTGGTTGCATACCTTCAACATAACTTGTAGAGGTTGTCGACCTATCTCCAACATGAATAGTAGAGGTTGGTGATATAATGTCAACATGACTTGCAATGATTGGACTTACGATGTTTGGTTGCGACATTTGAGACCAAGGTTATAGGAACGACTCGTTTTGAGAAATTACAGGTTAAGAAGGGTTCTGGTATACACCATGGCCCTATCTGGCTAGAAAGTAATAAAAAAAACACGTTCTACTATGATTAACCATGTTCGTCTAGTTAATTATTGATCCAGAATCGGATCCAGGAGCCTGTCAGGGCTAAAAAAGGCTAAAAAATGAAAGTGCTTAGAATCCGACGAAACCAACACCATTGCATCTGTCTCATCTTCTAGATTTCAGCCATATATTTACTTCATCAAACAGGCTCCGTATGCGAAAGATATCGCATTCTGTTCGAAAACCCAAACAGGCAAAAAAAATGGGTGACTGTACAGTCCGTACAGTGTCATGTGGCAGATTGGCTATATAGAATGTATAGTCGTACAGCTCATGTGGCAGGTGACATGGCACTAGCAAGTACGTCAGCAAACATGTGGCAGGTGATGGGTCATACGACAAGTGCAGTTGGACCAGTCAGAGGGTGACACATGTCACCACTATAAGGGTGACATGTGGCACAAGATGATGCGGTAGACACAATGGCATGTTGACAGGGCAGTGATGTGGCAGTACATAGTTGACAACCTGGAATACCGTTGGTCCAATCCTGTGTTGACAAGTGGCATCATATTCGGCTAATGGGAAGGTGCCACATGGCCCAGTCATGGGCTACCACGTGGCACCCTTTGGTTGGCTCGTTGGTTTGTACAAAATATGGGGTCTCCACCAGAGTCGAACCCTCGACCTCCTCCTAGCTACGGACTTGCAAGACTGGGATAATCTCCCGCTCCACTAGTGTTACTTATTATATATGTGCTAAAAAGTTTATTTGAATTGAATTTAATCGACATTCAGAGGGGTTAAAGGGCTGGGGCTTAGCCCCAGCCCTCAACACTTAACATCCGACGTGACTGCCACGAGAACCAGGAGCCAGAAGTGCAGAAGCATGGGGACTAGCCCCGTTTATTTGGGGATTCGGTCCTATCCACTACCCGATAGAACCTGACGCTATCCCTACCAAAAGGGTGCAGGGGGTTAAGGTGTTAGCCTATGGTCCTATCCACGTGCCACAGGATCAGGAACTAGTCCAGACAGAGGGCCAACACGCAGAGTTTAGCCACAGAGCACATGGAGCACTCCCATAGGAATAGAAGGCTAGCGTAAAGGGTGCTGCGCCCAAATATTTATGTAAAGTGGTTTTTTTTATATATATTTTTATTTTTTATTGATTTTTATGCCTGTAATAATGGATTTTATCCATTTTTGGGAGTTATTGGGCATTTTTGGAGGCCAGATTTTGGGAGGAAGTTGGGGATGGATAACCAACTTCAGATCTATAAAAACCAGGCCTGTTTGAGGCCATGGAGGATAGTCAGAGCAGAGTTATGCTGAAGGGAAGCCAAGCCAAAGCCTTTTTTATGCAGGGAAGTTGTTGAGGAGAAGACGCTTGTGGGCTATTTCTGGGAGCTTCGATCATCCGTTTTGCGTGTCGTTTCTTTTGATGGGTTCCAGAGATCTGGAAGAACATGAACAGATCAGTCTTGTAGCCAATTGGCACTGCTACGATGTATTTTTGAGCTTTGAACAGAAGTAAAGAAGCCTCCCCCATAGAGACAAAGGCCCGGAGACATAGGCAACGTTGTGCCGAACTCCGTTATCAATTCTCTTGTTATGGTTTGTTGTTTATTACTTCATTTCAGGTCTGCATATATGTATATGGCCATCTTAATTCCTCTTATTTCCTCATTCTTTCATTAAGATTTTCAAATGGTTAATTAACACATGCAATTAAAAACTCAATCATAGTCATTAAAAGATCTTTACGGATCAAGTGGTATCGGAGCTGGTTGACGTTTGGATTTGAGTTTTGCATGTTAACCAGGGAAAAGATACAACGATGTGAATGCGAGCTTGTTGCAGAGAATCCATTAATTGGATTGAGAAAGAGAGCTTCTCACAGCGAGAAGATGGCATCAGAAGAAGGGCTTTCTCAGGATGAGAAAGAGTTCCAGAAAGCTTTCCTTGCTATGTCAGAGATGATGAAAGTTTTGTACGAGGATTACTTGGAACGAAGGAGACCAATTTTGGGTGAATCTTCAAAGGGAAAAAGTGAAGAGGAAGAGGATCATCCTCAGATTCTTCCTTCACCTCCATCATCACCTCCTTCTTCTCCTTCTTCTTCAAGTTCAAGTTCTAAATCTAATGCAAAGAAAAATGTTTATAAGCATAAGAATGAAATGCCATTGTTAAAACTTGATGTTAAATTTGAGTTGCCCATATATGATGGTGAAGTAAATGTAGAGAAACTTGACAATTGGATCAGGAAGATGGAGGTTTACTGTAGTGTGCAACAGATCAAAGATGAGGCCACACAAATCAAGTTGGCATCTTTGAGACTTCCAGGTACAACTCTCATCTGGTGGCAAAGCAAGTTGCAAAATGGAACACAACAAGTGGGTAAGGAATTTCCATCATGGAAGAGTTTCATTTCTACACTTAGGAAACAATTATATCCTTTGGGTTATAAAGAAAAAACATTAATTGAATGGAAATCTTTAAAACTAAGAAAAGGACAAACAGTGCAAGAATACACTGATGGATTTCGAAAAATGGCATTGATGTTAGATATCCCTTTACAAACACAAGAAATTCTTATGAAGTATATAGGAGGTTTACTTGCACACATTAGAAACATTGTTTTCATGTTTTGACCCGCTAACCTTGATGAGGTTTCTGTTCAAGCAACGTATATTGAAGCAGGGAAATCATCGTCTTCAAGAAAAGTGGACAAGAGGAAAAGGCATGGCAAGAATTCAAATGCAGCGATGAGGAAGGAAGGAAATCCCTCTTGCAAGCATTGCAAGAAAGAGGGACATGATGAGGACAGATGTTGGAAGTTACATCTCGAGAAGAGGCCAAAGTGGTTCAAGGAAAAGAAGGGAATGCAAACAATAGCAACGACAACAAAACCCACATACTTGGGATTGGATTCAAGTGATAAATCAAAGATCTCATTGGTTGGTATGATAGGTAAAATTGGCGAAGGCATTGATTGTAGAAGCAACTTGTTTCATATAAGGCTAATCATGCGACACACTAAGATAGACACATTAATCGACAGTGGATCTCAATCTAACATAATCTCAGAAGAATTGGTTAAGCAATTCGGGTTAAAAACACAAGTACATAATAAACCTTACACACTTAAATGGATAAGCAATCATCATCAAATGCACATAACAAAGAAATGCACAATCAAATTTTCAATTTCATCTAAATATGTGGATGAAGTAACATGTGATGTAGTGTCATTAAGAGAATGTGGAATGGTCTTAGGTAGTCAATACTTATATGATCATAAGGCAATCTTCTACAGGACAAATAATCAATATCAATTAACCAAAGAAGGTCAAGATTATGTGGTTCATGCTCACCATGTTAAGGCAAATAAAACACTTCAAACAATGGAACAATTAAAGAAGGCAGTGCAAGCAAGCAACAAACCAATAATTGTTTCAAATGAAGTAATCGATCTTAAGCAAGAACAAGAAATTATTGTTGAATGGAAAATCAATCATAAGTTGCTTCAAGATAAGCTCATGTCATGCAAATATTACAAGTACATCAACTCATTTGCAGTCATCTTTTTGATACTTTCATTAGTAATGTTGTCTACTTGGATGATAGTGGCTTCAGTAAGATGTAACAGGGTTCAAATGGATAACAATATACTGTCAATTGTCACGATTGTGTTACAGTTGATCTTGATGAGACAGGTGCACAGGACAGAGTTCAGAGACAGAGGACAAGCCGAGTGGCCTATCCCAAGATTGTTGACTGGTCAGTAACCTTTTGGGGACCAAAAGGTCTTTTAGTGGGGAGTTTTGATCCAAAATCGGATCTAGGAGCCTATTAGGGCTAAAAAAGGCTAAAAAATGAAAGTGCTCAGAATCCGACAAAACCAATGCCATTGCGTCCATCTCGTCTTTCTGATTCCAGCCATATATTTAATTTGTCAAACGAGCTCTGTATGCGAAAGATATCACATTCTATTTGAAAACCCAAACAGGCAAAAAAAATGGGTGACTGTACAGTCCATATAGTGCCACGTGGTAGGCTGACTGTATAGACTGTACAGTCGTACAACTGATGTAGTAGGTGACATGGCACTAACAAGTACATCAGTAGACATGTGGTAGGTGATGGGGCATACGACAGGTACAGTTAGACCAGTTAGAGGGTGACACATGTCACCATTGTAAGAGTGACACGTGGCACAGGCTGACGTGGTAGACACAGTGGCATACTGACAGGGCAGTGACATGGAAGTATGGAGCTGACAACTCAATAGAAAGTTGGTCCAATCCTGTGTTGACAAGTGGTATTGTATTCGGCTAATGGGAAGGTGCCATGTGGCCTAATCATGGGCTGCCACGTGGCACCCTTTTGTTGGCTCGTTGGTTTGTGAAAAATATGGGGTCTCCATCAAAGTCGAACTCTTGACCTCCTCCAAGCTACGGACTGGCAGGACCGGGCTAACCGCCCACTCCACTGGTGTTACTTATTATGTATGTGCTAAGAAAATTATTTGAATTGAATTTAATCGACATTCGGAGGGGGGAAAGGGTTGGGGCTTAGCCCCAACCTTCGGCACTTAACATCCGACGTGACCGCCATGAGAACCAGGAGCCAAAAGTACAAAAGCATGGGGACTAGCCCCATTTCTTTGCGGATTTGGTCCTATCCACCACCCGATAGAACCGGGGACTATCCCTACCAAAAGGCCGCAGGGGGTTAAGTTGTTAGCCCGTGGTCCTATCCATGCACCACAAGACTAGGAACCAGTCCAGACAGAGGGCCAGCATGCAGAGGTTAGCCACAAAGCATGTGGAGCACGCCCATAGGACCATGGGGCTAGCACAAAGGGGGTTGCACCCAAATATTTATGCAAAGTGGTTTTTTTTATACATTTTTTTATTTTTTATTGATTTTTATACCTGTAATAATGGATTTTATCCATTTTTGGGAGATATTGGGCATTTTTGGAGGCTAGATTTTGGGAGGAAGTTGGGGATTGATAACCAACTTCAGATCTATAAAAACCAGGCCTGTTTGAGGCCATGGAGGACAATCAGAGAAGAGTTATGCTGAAGGGAAGCCAAGCCAAAGCCATTTTTATGTAGGGAAGTTGTTGAGGAGAAGACGCGTGCAGGCCATTTCTGGGAGCTTCGGTCATCCATTTTGTGTGTCGTTTCTTTTGTTGGGTTGTAGAGATCTGGAAGAACATGACCACATCAGTCTTGTAGCCAAATAGCACTACTGCGATGTATTTTTGAGCTTTGAACAGAAATAAAGAAGACTCCCCCACAGAGACAAAGGCCTGGAGACGTAGGCAACATTGTGTCGAACTCCGTTATCAATTCTCTTGTTATTGTTTGCTGTTTATTACTTCATTTCAGATCTACATATATGTATATGACTGTCTTAATTCCTCTTATTTCCTCATTCTTTCATTAAGCTTCTCAAATGGTTAATTAACACATGCAATTAAAAACTCAACCACAGTTATTAAAAGATCTTTACAGATCAATTATGGATGACCATGTTGACTATGGTTGAATATGATTGACTTTGGTTAAGTATGCTTGGCAATGGTTGACTATGGATGATGATAGTTTATTAATGTTAACTATAGTAGAAGATGTAGATATGTTTTGAACATGGTTAACTATGATTGACCAAAAGTGACTAAAATTAAGAATGTCTCACTATGGTGGACAATAGTTAAAGAAATTATCTTTAATATTTAATTCCTTGTATATTAAAAATCCAATATATTTAATTCCTTATAAATTAAAAATCCAATATTATTTTAGGAAATATTACTTTTAAAGTATGTATTGAAAAATACAATATTTAGATATTACTTTAAGGATCTATCTAACTATTCTATGTTTTGTTTTGTTTTTTTGTTAGAATTGAAAACATTCATAATTTTTTATTGTTTAAATTGTATTTCAGAATGTAGAAATAAATTCAAGTTACTTTAAAACTAAAAAAATAAAATAACATTTAAAATGAAATTTCACAAAATATTGTATTTAGTTATGATTCTAAAATTAGGTATTACTTTGACATGTGAAAAGAAAAAAATATTTTTAAACTAAAATTGTTTTTTTACTTGAAAAGTGATAGACAAGTGAGGAAAACCACTTAATAGTATTCAAATAAATCTTTTTATTCATGGTAACAAGGGTATATACCAATCTAACCAAGTAATACAACTAATTAATTAATATTAATTAATTGAAACAAATTAAATATCTTTAAAATACAAAATAATATAATATACAAAATAAAAAAACAAATTAAATCATCATTAAAACATAAAATAATATAATTTACAAAAGTAAAACAAATTAAAACATCTTTAAAACATAAAATAATAATATAATTTACAAAATATAAAAACAAATTAAATTATCTTTAAAACATAAAATAATAAATTAATTGATGAGAAAGTTATGAAACATTTGTAATATCTTCTTTACAGAGCTTGAACTGAATAGTAGAAAGAAGTTTCATCAGCAAGATTACATGGTAGTCATTATATCCATCGTTTTGATAGAGTGTATTTGTGATGCTAAGTACAAACAGCCAATGGTCCTCATATAGATCCACTAAAACTGGGTTCTCCTCCTCCCTCCTCAACTTCCAGTAGGACCATTTCAGCTACAATAATATACTTGAGAGGATATGTGATTGTTTTCAGTTTTTTGGGAGGATTTTCCTGCGGCAGATGGATGCCTATTCCACAATTAAACGGCGTGCAACTTCGTATTCCGACAAATCAATCCATTCGCCCACGCTTAGTATTCCACTGTTAACACCATAAATAGCCTGCAGTATCCAAATTCGCCCACGCTTGGTATTCCACTGTTAACACCATAAAGAGCCTGCAGTAGTCACAGGGTGTTGCAATATACATACCTCCTATTTTTGGGCTGCTTGATGTCAGCATAAGGAGCTCTGAATGTTGGACTATAAATTTTGAATTGAATATAGTTCCATGTATAACTACAAACATAACTGGCAGAAAGAGATACAGAGATGAACATAACTGGAACCTCCAACAAAAGCCCTCACAGCGGAAGTTTAAAAGGTATAGACGAGGAATTGCCAGCGGTGGATCCAGCAGACGCAGACAGAGAATATCAGGAAATTTATGTCTGTCATAGGCCAAAATTGGGTACCTTGTCTTTCTTGCATGGAGAAGCCTGACGCTTTTAGGAGACTTAAAACCCATGCACATACAAAAGTTGAAACAATAGCACGAAATGGATCCAGCGGTGGATCCAGCACATGCAGACAGACAATAGCACGAAATTTATATTTGTCATAGGCCACGGTACTTCAACACGCCTCTAGAGAATGCGGTGTTTGTTCTGTAACAAAGGCATGACAGAAACGTAGGAATCTTAAACCATCTCTAGATATAAAACTTTAATTAGACCAGAAGACCTCTCGCCGTGACTTTAATTAGACCACCAGAAGAGAATGCTCGCATCAATCAATATTTGTTTGAGACATTGTTCCTCCATAATATCCACTCTGCTCGCTCTTCTCATTTCATCCTCATAGTAATGAATTTCCGAGGGCTACAATTACATCAAAGTGCTGGGAATGTGGAACATAAATAATAGCGGCACCATGAATATACTCTGGTGTGAGAGAGAAACGTGTCTACTTCTGAATAATATCCTTCTCTGTACATACGATAAAGTATTCTAAATTTATTATATTCTTCTGACTTTCTGTCCAAACGTCAAAATCAGATGGAATGGAGCCAACGATCCTGATTCCAGTTACCAAATGGCTATCAATCGTGCAGATAGAGGACGTTGGTGCTGTGATTCCCGTTACCAAATGGCTACCAATTGTGTAGATAAAGCACGTTGGCGCTGTCAATCGACAACATTTCCTAAAATGGTTTGTCCTTGTAGCTAAGGCTTATACTAATCTATACGACGAAAGAATCTTTGATTTATTAATAGGGTCACAGCATTTGCCATGAAAATGATGAATATAGCGTTGACACAGCTATAAATTGCATAAAGTACTTCGAACAGCTACCAAAATATATAGCTATAAGTTGCACAAAGTACTTTAGAACAGCTATCAAAATATACAGTTATAAGGATCGATTTATTTTACTTGTCGATATTTTTGTAGGAATTAGGTTAAATCACTATTTATGTTGTTTAAAATCTAAAATTCATTTTTAAATGTAAAAATGATTTTTAAACATATTTAATATTTCACTCATATTTTTAGTTTGTTAAGGTTTTGCAATAAAATGCAATATTATGTGATAATAAAACCAGAGGAGTTTTTTAGCTCAAACAGAAGGTATTTGAGCTTTAGTTTCCGGTGAACTTCCACATTTTAATGATATACATTTGTCTCTTTCAACACTCTTCAAGTGGCATCTCCATTAGTCTCTTTGTTGGAATCATTTATTGTTTAATTTGGTATCTAAAGAGGTTTAAAGTAATATTATTTACCATATATCTTTGTTGTATGCAAAAAAGGAATTCAAGTGTTGATTTTTGGAATTTTTTCAATATTCAATTACTATTTTTTGCTTAGTGATGGTTCCTCGAATGAATTTCCAATAATACATATTCTCAAGATTTTGATTTTTATAAGGAGATATATCATTAAGGAATAATAGTTTGTGTACAATGTTTCAACTTAAGTCACTTTAATCCACAAATGGAAAACACACACTATTCGTTCTAGATTAGGATTTATAATTTAATCGTGATGCAAATCGATTTTATATCTATTGATTCACGATTATTACTGATATTTGAGTGCACACTAATTATAATTTGAACCTGTCTCAATATACAAAGCCCTAGTTCAACTGTAAATCAATGAAATTCACCCAACAACTTAATAAAAGAAACAATTAACTACTTCTATTTTCCATAACAATAGATCTTGTAATAAAAAGAATCTCAAGCCTAGCGATTTACAATAAAATAATCTCAAACTTATTAAATTTTCACAAACCCTTGTTTCTCTTTTTTTTTATTCCAACTATATTATTTACACCTCTCTCTTTGTCCTCTACCCTTCTTCTGTCATTCGCTTACTCCTCAGGAAGCACAAACCTAAATACTAACAACCCTCTCCACAACTAGAGGGATTTTCTATTTTTAGGAAAAAAATAATGCCTACTAATTAGCAACAAACTTACCAGAGGGCTCAGTCTCCATCTAGGGAGCTTTAGACTGCCATCTAACCCTACTTTAACTCAGAAATTGACAACAATTATCCACTTAGATTAAGATTTTTGAAAATCAAAACCTTCAAATCCCTAGGATTGCTAGTCCCCTTCCAAAGCCACAAAATGTGACCAATGCATCACATTGATAGCCCTTTCTTTGATGCTCCTACATCACTCTCACTATCCAATCTGATCCATAACCAATCACAACACATCCAAGCTCTCCAACAACTTACTCATGATCCTCAACAATATAATATGAATGCTACTCAATAATGTATAAGAAATCATCATACTATAGCAATCATATTAGCACTAAATCATAAGAGTGTTGCTCACTCTATCAACCAACACAAACCACATCACAACAGCCATATCAAGAATTCCTTAAGAATTCACCACACAAAAAGCAAGAGTATCCAATGAGAGAACAATGTAACCATACAAAAGTCTCAGTGGCAGATCTAAGCCTATAGAATGCAGATCAGATCAAGAACCTGCTTCAGTCTTCAAGAGCCAGTCATCAACTCAACCACAAGTCTTCATGACTTCATTCACTGTACGCGCCCTGCCCTCATCCAACCGGTGTATGCACATGCCCTGGATCACTACAGCCCGTGTATACCTAAAAAACTAGGGCTTCTAAACTTTCGAGACTTTCTTCGTCTTGATATTTGACTTTCTTAAACTTTGATGCATCCATGAGATCCTCTAGATCATTTATCTCTCAGAATACATCTTCAATAAATGCTCAAGAGATACACACATGACACCCCTTCACAAGAGATCCTTGCCTCTTATTTATACTCTCCAAGTAGCTTCCTTAGAAGCATCTTCTAGGTCACTTAACCCATTTATAGGTCACTTAACCCATTTATAGGTCACTTAACCTATTTTCCTCATTTTTAGGGTTAACCACTTTCCATAATTAGAAAGTTTTCCATTTTTTTACCATTTGAATATTCCTCCTTGACTTTGTCACTTTTCTTTACCTTTTAAATAATAATTCGTATTTGCAAACTTCTTTGAATTCTTTGACCTTTTAGGGCTTCAAGCCTACATATGAGGGTCCTTCATCTTCATAGGGCCATAACTCTCAAACCATGAGGAGTTATGTGACATTCCACATACCACCAGAAATGACATGACAAACACTATCCATCTAGGATAGTTTCACCAACAACTCACTGATCTTCATCTCATTATTCCACATTTAAGCATTGGTGCACCAACCATACTTCTAAGATAACGCAACCATAAAGCGTCTTCCCGTGGAGGCTTTCACCATAAG
This sequence comes from Picea engelmannii, assembly GCA_009831015.1. Taxonomy (NCBI): domain Eukaryota; kingdom Viridiplantae; phylum Streptophyta; class Pinopsida; order Pinales; family Pinaceae; genus Picea; species Picea engelmannii. The sequence goes on along the minus strand of ML800886.1, from coordinate 173,152 downwards.
CGGACCACTTTGGACTTCATCCATTTGTACACCGTATCAACCATGATAAGACAATAACGATTCATCCTTACATCAAACAACATATTTAACATCAATCAACATCAATCATTTTACATCAAACCTTTGACCTTTGACATCATTCAATCATCCTTTGGCATCAATCAAACAATCAATTCCTTGACATCAATCAATCACTTTGACATCAATTAATTAAGCCTTTTGGCATCAATGACAACATGATCCAACAACATTTTCAGGTAAGAATATTCTATATTGATAGTACATGTCATGTCATTCCTGATGGTAAGTGGAACGTCACATAACTCCTCACGGTTAGAGAGTTATGGCCATGTGAAGTTGAAGAACCCTCATGAGTCATCTAGAAGCCCCAAAAGGTCAAAGTAGTCAAAGTGGTTTAATAGATTTTAGAAGGTAAATAATAAAATGAAGTGATGAGTGTACTATAATTCAAAGTGAATACAAAAGAAATTATTTAAATAATAAAGTTAATTGAGAAATTACTAAGTGGACAAGTGGTTAGAAGTGGGTTAGCCCGAAAATAAGGAAAGTGGTTTAAGATGGTTAGAAGGTAACCCCTTGAGGTAAAGTGAAGTGATGAGTGTACTATAAGTCAAATTGGATACAAAATAAATTATTTAAATCATAAAGTTAATCCATAAATTACTAAGTAGACAAGTTGTTAGAAGTGGGTTAACCCTAAAATAAAGAAAGTGAGTTAAGATGGTTAAAAGGTATTCCCTTGAGGAAGCTACATTAAAGTATAAATAAGAGGCAAGGCTTTCTCATTTTAATCACACTTGATAATATTGAATATCTATAGGTGACTGAGGTAACCAAAGGATATCTAAGCCAAATTTCAGAGGGAAGGTGAAGTAAAGAAGGTTGAAATTCAAGGGAGGATAAATTATTTTGATGATGCTTTCTAAGTTATGTTATTTACAGGTCATCTCACCATTTTTACGATAACTTGTTTTCTAGAATGAATCATGCCTTGAAATTGGAATTCCATTGAGGAAACATATCCAAGTAGTTGTGACATAAATTTCATCTTGTCGGTTGTTGTAGTTTTGGAGTTACACGTCATGGAAAATAGGGTTTGTGGTTAGTCATGAAACTAGTCTAAAACAAGTGTTTTGAGTAAAATTGTCATAGCTTCTTCATAATAGATCCAAATTCAGTAAGACCAAATGTATTGGTTAGAGTACAGTTTGTAGTATTTTGTGTACAATGTTCATATCCGTACAACAAATATTACGTGTGGGGCATGCTCTACAAGTTTTCTCTCTATAATAAGACAGAATTCAACAATGTATGCCATTTTTGCTATAACTCATTTTATGAGAGGTTCCATGTAATGAAATCTAGAAGAATTGCATAAAAGACATTGAAGAACATTTTGTACCATTTTCATATTTTTATTCATTACAGGTACATATTTATGTTTATTGCAAATTAGGGTTTTTGACTAATCCAAAATTAGTCATGTGGGACTAAAGTAAAGCTTGATGAAAATTCTAGTCTCTTGTTGTTAACGTTAAGGAAGTTTTGAAGGTATGTGATCATATACACCAGGTCTATTACAGAGTTACAAATCAGATTTGGATGATGAAATTGATGAAGGATTTTGGTTGAGGTACATGTTGGGTACATGGTTGAGACAAGTAGTTGATGAGTTGGCACATACATGGGGTGTATAGATGATGATGTTGGTACATCTTGATGAGTCATACTTTATGTGTATTGTATGCATGATTGGTACATATTTGGTGCATGGTTGATGAACTCGTTTATGGTACAGTTTGAGCTACATGTTGGTGCATGGTTGATGTACTTGTTTATGGTACATGTTGATTACATGTTGTTTAGACATGTTATTGTGACATATTATTTGTACAAGTTTGATGCATGATTGATGCACTTGTTTATGACACGGGCTGATTACAAAGTGATTGGTACAGGTTGTTACAATGATATATCTCACAGTGACAATGTGGCAGTGGTTCCATCATTCTATTTCTACTTTAGGGTGGTTGGACGAGGCAAGGACAGGTGGTTGTAGCCACCTTCCAGTTGTAGCCAAAGAACATAGGGGGTTGTAGCCTCCTTCTAGTTGTAGCTAGAGAATTGGGGAGTTGGAGCTTCCCTCAGGTTGTAGCCTGAGAAACTAGGGGTTTGTAGCCTCCTTCTAGTTGTAGCCAAAGAATTGGGGAGTTGGAGCTTCCCTCAGGTTGTAGCCTGAGAAACTAGGGGGTTGGAGCCTCCTTCCAGTTGCAGCTAGAAAACAAAGGAAGTTGGTGATTCCAATGAATGTTATTCTTAAATACATATAAGAAAACACATTATGTGGTTTTCTCCCACTTTGGGTTTCCATGTAAAAACACTGGTGTACTATGTATGTGTATGATTGCTCATTTTTTCATTGTTTATTTACTCTGCAACTATTGGACAATAATTCTACATTGATATAACACTTACATTTGTGGTTAAAAAAGATTGAATTACTCTATTACTGATTCACCCCCCCCCTCTCAGTAATCCAACAAGACTTATAGATAAAAATAAAGTTAAGGTATTATAAGGATGTAATTAACTCTAATCTAGAAGATCAAAATTATTTATCTGTTTTGCAAGTGTAAAGAAAAAAATAAGCATTACTATGATAAGAAAAAACTTTCACGAGCTCCATAGTGAAATTGGGTGTTGGTCAATTTCTAAAATGCCATGGGATGAAAGAGTGTGTCACATTTGTGACACTGAGAAGGTTGAAGATGAAAAACATTTTCTCTTATATTGTTGAGCCTATACCTATATTAGATCTCTTTTTCAAAATATTTGTCACACTTCCAAGCTTCCTAACCTCTTAACCCAACAAAACTATGGTGATATTGGAAAGCTTCTCTTAATGATTTAGTGGAGGTTAATCATCCTCATCATCATCATTTTAAAGAAATATTACATAAAAACACATTAAAATAAATGTATTTTAATTTTAAATATGACAAATTATTTTTTTAAATATATTATATATGTGAAATTGATAAATATTTAAAATTTTAAAATTGTTGTTCGATAGTAATTTATGCACTTTTCATCTCAAACAACGTTGGAGTTCTCTAGAAAATAAGTAATTCTTCAATAGAACCAGTGCCTTATTATATTTATTAGTCCCTGGCAGCGGCATGGACTATTGTAAAAGGTTGAGCGTTTTTCTTAGTTTTTGCATGGGAATCAAAAAATTTATTCGAAAGTCTTAGCTTCTTTTGCCATTGAACACTTTTTCTCCACTTATCAAATAGAGACACCATATTTTTTAACCAATGGAAAAATATGAGGCCTTATTTGGCCTCATATCGAGGCCATTTGGTTTTAAACTTAGGAAATTTTATGTATGTTTATCCCAATATGAAGCAACATGGATTGATGAAGCAAGAATAGACATACATTAAATGTTTGAGATAGCCCCATAGTCCATAAATCTTAATCGTATTTCTTTTGTGGTGTCGAAGATTGCATGCAAGATTGTCGTGTCCAACCTGTGTTGGGGAATGTATAATAATAACACCTAATTTGAGCACCTATACAACAAGATAACACATGTACAATAAGATGTGCATATTCGAACCTAATATAATAGCTATTAACCAATTTCACTTCTTCGTATGGCCTCCTTGTTTATCTTCTTCATGTGGCGTGTGTTGTGGCCTCCTTGTTTATCTTCTTGATCTGGCGTGTGCTTTGTGGCATGTTCTCTGTCATGATATAAGTCCATCTTGTTCAGAGGTTCTTCTTCTCATGGCATTGTTGGCCCTTGGTTATGAAAGGAAACAAAGCACAAGGAAGAAAAGGTAAAAAGAGAACTTCGCGGGAGACACAGTGACTTTCACTGGGTCGAAGTGAGAAAAATAGTATAAAAGATTGAGCGAAGTGTGGAAAAACAAGTCGTTGGATGAGGAGATTGAGGATGACATATTAGCAAGGAATATAGATCGAGAATGACTTAGGAAGTGGGAAAATCCACCATTGGATGCTTGGGAGAACCACATGAGACGGAAGGAAAGATAGGTTGGCGAAGTCCAGTAAAAGTGGATCAAGTTGACCTAGGGTCTTAGACACCTAGGGTTTTGGTAATTAGGGTTTTGACACCTAGGTTTCCGTCTAAGGCTGTTGGTGAGGTATTGTAATATATAAATAAAGGTCAAGAGGACCTGGGTCGCGGGGTATGATATTGTTATTGATTTAGCTCTATTGTTGTGGTGAGAGTTCATGGTATTGTGAGAGAGAAGTGTTGAAGCCTTCTAGTATTGTAAGATCTTCAGCTGGGTGCTAAGATTAGATCCTACAGTTGGGTGCATAGGAGGGGGGAGAGAAAGAGAGAAGGAGAGAGAGGATATACTGGCCAAGATTGCAGATCAGAATTGTAAGATTTATCTTAATATATCATAAGAACAGTTCCATGGACATAGCCCTAGAGAGAGGGTGAACCACGTACATATTGTGTTGTGTGAGTGATTAATGCTTTTATCTCTACCATTATTATATTGTTATTTGCATTACTGTGTTAGATCAAGATCTATAGCTGCGCAGAGTAGATTTCACTGGTAAATGATATATGAATACCGTGATTGTTGTTATACAAGACCCCCTTGATATTCCCCTGGTTGTAGACATCTCTTTCCTACAACCCCCTCATCGTTTCTTCGAGTGAGACTGCATCTTCTTCGTAGGTGTTGTCGAAAGGGCCAGTAGCTAGGCCGGTAGCTAGGGTTTGTTGGTGTGCTCTTGGAGTGAACCCTAGGTCTGCCCCCGTGCCAACAAATGGTTCCATTGCTACGACGGAAATATTTTTAAGGGAATGTCAAGGTGGTTCCCACCGAAGATAGAGATTCAGAAGTGGATAGAGGATCAAGAGAAGGTCTTCACTGAATCCCAAAACAAGAACCCTAAACTGAGCACTGAAGATTGGCTACAAAGATACATCTTCACCGACATTCACGAGATCTTATTTGGAGGAATCCATCAAGAGCTACATGAGTGGTTGGCTAGGTTAGTTGAAACATAGTTTGAGATCAGATCTAGACCTCCTGTGGTTTGGACACCGACGTTGATACAGAAGGTCAAGAGAATTGACAACGTTGTATCCAAAGTAGTATATCATTGGTTTGATAGTACCATTGGAGGATATATCACCGAGTTTGTTGTTGACAAAATAGAATCATATAGCCAAGCCAAGAGATAATTTTTCAAAGGAGCCAGAGGAAAATTTTTGCTTTTTCTGAATCTAAGAATCAATATGCTCTTGCATGAAAACCACATCTTGAATATACAGTAGATTGGTTGAACCATAAAATGCTAATGTTCAAGATCTCGGACAACGACAATGACATAGAAGCAGGACATACACGTAGTGGAAAAGTATTTTGAGGGGTTCACCTTGAGAACTTGTTTAAGAAAAACTATGGAGAAGAGGGTTTCTACAGTGTAGAAGAGGTAGATCTAACCAACAAAGAGCATCTAGAGCCCACCAGAATACAAGAATGGGAAGCTAAAGAACTGCGCCAAAGCGAGCCAGAAAACTCAGGAACTGCATGGACTACTGAAGTAAGTAACGTTAATCCTCTTACTGTCCCAACAATACTTAGGAGTCAGAGTAGTCAGAACCACCAAAATATTCAGAGTATTGTTACTAGTAGCTCAACATCTACTCAGACAAGAAGCCTAGTCAGCTCTATGGAAGATGAAATGAGAATCCCTATCTTTAGAGGACATGGATCTAAAGATCCAAATCAACATTGGTTCCTATGTGAATCTGTATGGAACATTAAAAGTATCACCGATGAATCCATCAAGAGAATATAGTTCAACACTATGCTAAGGGACCACGAACAGAGCTGGTATGAAACTTGTCCAAGGACTGGCATAGCCTAAGCCCTTGAATGAGATCAAGAATGTGTTGATTGAATATTTTAAGAAACCTAAGTCAGAGTCACAATGTATTATAGAACTAAAAGAGATTAAACAAAGGGTAGAAGAACCTGTTTGGGAGTTTGACCAAAGATTCAAGACCCTGAAAAGCTGATTAACTTTTCAGATCCCTGATGAACAAAACAAAGAATGGTTCATCACTCCCTTGTTACCACACATAAGAGTCCCTTTGATGCAACAAAAGATTGCATCATAGGTAGAAGCTTTGGATATCTCCATGAATCTTGAATCAACACCGATGGGATAATCTAGCTCAGGCATTAGCGAGATCATGAACCAGCTAACTAGTTTGTCTTTACATGTCGAGGATATGAAGAAAGATAAGGGAAAATAAAAAAGGGAAGATATCTGGTGTGTAAGATAGATATCTAAAGGCCATGATAAGGAACATTGTCCCTTATTTCATGAGTACTTGGCCTCAGGGGCGTTGAGCCCCTTGAAGCAAGTTAATATACTCTAGTGCGATGTATGCAGAAATAGGCATCACCCGGGTGAGTGCTACTACATGCAGAAGTATGTTCATACACCCAAAAACTTGTATTGTACATTCTGTAAATCAATGGAACATGATGATCAATATTGTAGAGCTTATGATCTCATGCATGAAAGGTCGAGAGACAGATACAAGATTCAAGGCGAAGTACAACAAGAAGGAAACACTTTGCAGTACAACTTTCCGGGGAGAGGAAACTTCAATTCTTGTGGTGGATATAGAGGATGAGGAGGAGGTATGGGATGAGGACGAGGACAAATAATCTGTTACAATTGCGTGCAGCGAGGACATTTAGCAAGGTATTTTCAAAATCCTTGTACAACCTATAGTTATTGTAACTCCTTCGAGCATGTCATAGAGGAATGACCTATGTTGCTAGCTAAACTTTAGGAAAACAAGGACCTCAGCAGAACCCACAAGTACAACTGATATATGTTGAACCTCACAGAGAATACCCTAGATTCGTTGTTATCACTCGAGGAGGCGCTGCTATAGGAGAAGATAGAGCAGCCCAAGAAAAGATTGAAAGTGACCATGGAGTCAAGAAAGCTAGAGAAAAGACCCCAATGTTTGATGCTAAGAACGAAAGATGAATATTCGAGGAGGAAAGAAAATAGTTCAAAAGAGGTAAAGGATCTTCATCAAAGAGACAACAAGAAATAAAATAATATGTCCTACCTTAGGCGTTCGATCCATCTACATCACCAACAAAAGGGAAAGAGGTAAGCAAACTCATGGAATTTTTTTGCACTTGTGTCAAGTTGATTCGAGATAAAGGCGTTGTACAAGAATTACAAGACTTAATCAAGCAGTATGAGCTAGGAAATATAGACCCCTTACTGAATAGGGTATTTCACCAAATTGGAAAAAGGAGAAGGACAAATAAAGAATTACACTTGAAATCTCAGATAGGAGAGTATGAGATAGAGTATGTGGTCCTCGACTTATGGTCAGAGGTCAATGTCATGATGAAGCAAACTTGGGAACTGATGGGAAAACCAAAGATGATATATTCCCCTATCAGGCTTCACATGGATAATCAACAAGTTGTTAGCCAATTTGGACAATTAGAGCATGTCCCAATGGACATCAATGGAGTAAAAACCTTTGCAGATTTTGAGGAAATTAAATTGTTGATGATAGCTGCCCTTACCCTACATTGTTAGGAATTGATTGGGCCTTCAACAATTCTAATGTTTTTGATCTAAAGAAAAGACGCATGACATTTGAGAAAGTTGGCCTTAGGGTCATTGCACCTTTGGATCTAGATGAGGGTCCACGATATACAGAGCCTATCAAAGAAGAAGACCACACATTTGAACTGGAAAACATATACAAATTAACAGCCAGACAATAGGATTATATCAACCCTACAGCTGATGGGAATTTGAGATGGCGAAGTGATAGCACATGTTCATCTGACTCAGAAGAAGCACTGGAGAACTGGTAGAACCAGATGTATGAAGTATCTACAAGAGGATGTGCTAGGCTAACCAAAGAAGTTTGTTGGATTGGAACAAAAGTGAGTAATCTACCCACATTTGATGAGCTGAACCCTTTAAATAACTTCTTATCAGAATTTGAGACAAGTGTACCAACACAACAAAGGCTATTGGAAATGGATGACACCATGAAAGCCACACCAACAAGATGGTGGGGAACGCACAAGGGAAACATCACAGACTAGACACAATGTCGAACTTTGATGACAATAGAGTTTTCAGCACAACTAGGAAGCTATGAAGTAATATACATAGGTAGAAGCTACCCAAAGGACCACATACATAGTTGTGAAGAGGCCTGGAGTGACATTCCTAGAGAACAATGGGTACAAAGATTCGTCAATACACTGGATACCACCCCGATTAATTGGTACCTTTAAGGAGAGTTGTGCCTCATCACTTCAGAATGGGAAGGTATGATCCATAATTTTACAACCACCTTTTTGTTTGAAAGTGAATTTCCTTTAGTAGATTGAGCACTACAGATGGTGAAACATAAATTATTTAAGGAGGCATCTGGCCTCCCTTTGGAGCAAGAAGAGGATGAATGGACTACACCCCTCGAGAAACTGTATATCTGCTACAACATTAATGCTGACAAAGATGATAATCCAAGTAAGGTGAATATCACAGAAACAGAAGGCTAGCGAGATGTGGAAGGACTAGGAGTTGAATTGACATTCATTGGATATCTGATAAAGATAAATAAATTCAATATTGGGACAAAGGAGACACCGAAGATTGCCAATGTCGGAGATTACTAGGATGCTACTACCATTGAAAAAATCACATAATTATCGCACGAGTACCAGGACTTGTTCCCGACCAAGTTAACTGATATGAAGGGTATCAAAGGACCTATGTGAGAGATGAGAATACCTTTGAAACTATATGCAAATCCATTCAAGCAATGACCCTACAGACTGAACCCGAATTGTAAGGAAAAAGTGAAGATTGAGCTCGACCAAATGCTGGAAGCAGGGATTATTGAACTTGTCGAGGAGTTGGAGTGGATTAGCCCCATGGTAGTGCAAGATAAGAATACATGTGAGATTAGTATTTGCATAGATCTCAGGACGCTGAATGATTCTTGTTTACATGACCCTTTCCCCACACCATTCAAAGACGAAGTGTTTGATAACGTGGGAGGCCAAGAAGTATATTCTTTTACAGATGGGTTTTCAAGATACCATCAGATCCGCATCGCCAAGGAGGACCACCATAAGACTACATTTGTCACAGAGTGGGGATCCTACCAATATATATTAATTCCATTTGGATTGAAGAATGCCCCAACCATCTTTTCCGGGGTGGTGGTTGAAGTGTTCAAAGAATTTTTGCATAAGTTTTTAGAAGCATATTTTGATGATTGGACTATTTTTAGTTTGTTGAAAAACCATATTGAATATCTAAGGCTAATGGTGGATAAATGCAGGCAGTGTCAAATTTCTTTGAATTTAAATAAATGCATCTTCTTCTCACCATTTGGAGTATTATTAGGTCATATTGTATGCAAGCAAGGATTGTTTATGGATCCATCCAAGATTGCAATTATAGTTGATTTGCCACCACCTACTTCAGTCAAACAATTGCGCACTGCGGTAGGACATACTGGCTATTACATGAAATTTATCAAAGGATATGCTTAGATTACTACACCAATGGAGAAGTTATTAAACAAAGACTGTCAGTTCAGTTGAACAGAAGAATGCCAACAGAGCTTTGACACACTGAAACAAAAGATGGTAACTGCGCCTATTCTAGTCTTTCCAGACTGGAGTAAGGAATTTCAAGTGCTTGTTGATGCGTCTTCCATTGCATTAGGAGCAGTACTGACACAACTTGGAGAAGGGGACATTGATTATCCATTAGCATTTTCTAGCAGGAAGTTGTCCACAACTGAAGTTAATTACACCACTATAGAGCGAGAAGGACTAGCCATGGTGTATGTGTTCCAAAAATTCCACCACTACTTGTTAGGAGGACACTTTAAAATATTTACTCATCACTCCACGGTGAAGTACCTAATCAACAAGCCAGTGTTGGGGGGATGAATTTGCAGATGGCTTCTGCTGTTTCAAGAGTATGATTTTGAGATCATAGTTAAGCCAGGAAAAATGAACAAGGGCCCAGACCACCAGTCGAGGTTGGAACATGGCGAAGAACCTACCAGTCTGGAGGATACATTACCGTATGCACAACTTATCACCATTAGAAATATTGATGACCACTTTGCAGACATAGTCCAGTTCCTATCAATACAAATCGCTCCGAGTGAGTATACAATCTCCCAGAAAAAACAACTAGTAGTACACGCTGTATATTTTTCACTGATAACTGGTCATATATATAAAATAGGACCTGATGAGATACTAAGAAGATGCGATATGGAAACAGATCACTCGATGATCCTTGGAAAATCTCATGAAGGCATCGCAGGAGGACATTACATAGGGAAAGCATCTACGTAGAAGGTTCTGCGAGCTGGCCTTTGGTGGCCTACGTTACACAGAGATGCTAAAGAATATAACAGAGCATGCGATGTATGCCAGTGAGTTGGAAAACCATCCCGAAGAGATGAGATGTCATTAGCACCGCAGATGACCCTGTAGACATTTGAAAAATAGGCCATTGACTTCGTGGGACCTATAAACCCACCAGGAAAGCGCATAGGAGCAAAGTATATTATCACTGTGACATAATATCTGACTAGATGGGCCGAAGCAAGAGCACTCAAGGACTGTAGTGCAACTATTGATGCACGTTTTATATTTGATGACATAATAGCCAGGTTTGGATGCCCTAAGGTCATTATGAGTGATCAAGGTACACACTTCATCAATAAGACAATTGCAGCCCTGACTAAATAATTTGCAGTCCACCATTAGAAGAGTACACCTTACCATCCACAAGCAAACAGAATGGTTGAAGCATCCAACAAGATCTTGGAGACAACATTGACAAAGATTTTCAACGTGAATAGGGATGGATGGGATTTAAGAGTACCAGCAGTACTCTGGGCTTATAGAACCACTTGTAAGAAATTAACAACGCAGACCCCTTTCAAGTTGGTTTATGGTCTTGAAGTTGTTGTCCAGATGGGGTACTTGGTACCGAGATTAAGAATTGTTTCATTTAAAGACATGGATGGTACTGGCGTTGTTCATGAGAGGCTAGCACAGTTAGTCGAACTAGAAGAAGATAGATTCATTGCAGGCTTCCATCAACAGGTTCAAAAGGAATAAGAGAAGGCATACCACGACAGGCACATCAAGAAAAATATATTCAGAGAAGGTGATTTAGTACTGGTATATGACAATAAGTTTATCAAAAACCCTAGAAAGTTCATAATGCATTGCCTTGGACCATATGAGATTGCCTACGTCACAAAAGGAGGAGTTGCGCAGCTGAAGATGTTGAATGGATAATGGAAAGAAGGATTGGTGAATGGGAATCGACTGAAGTTGTACTATGACAACCAGATGCCTCATAACTCCAGGTAAAAGCATGAGGAAAAGGGTTTAGGTACCAGGTGTAGTTGAAACTGAGTACCAAACACAGAAAAGATAATCTTCACAAGGACGGGAAGGAGGCATAAAGCAGAAAGCAAAGGCTGCACTGCGCAGTCGAAAGTCAAAGTAAAAAAAAAGGAGCAGATCTAAAGTGCCTTGAGATGAGTCACAAGTGAGTGTTGGGGTCATGTTGGCCCTTGGTTATGAAAGGAAACAGAGAACAAGGAAGAAAAGGTAAAAAGCAAACTTTGTGGGAGACACAGTGACTATCACTGGGTCGAAGTGAGCAAAAGAGCAGAAAAGATGGAGCGAAGTGTGGAAAAGAAATCCGTTGGATGAGGAGATCGAGGATGATAGATCAACAAGGAAGATAGACTGAGGACGACTCAGGAAGTGGAAAAATCCACCATTGGATGTTTGGGAGCATCGCACGAGAAGGAAGGGAAGACAGGCTGGCGAAGTACAGAAAAAGCAAATCAAGTTGACCTAGGGTCTTAGACATCTAGGGTTTTGGTAATTAGGCTTTTGACACCTAGGTTTCGACCAAAGGTTGTTGGTGAGGTAATGTAATGTATAAATAAACGTTAAGAGAACCTGGGTCGAGGGGTATGTTATTGTTATTGATTTAGCTCTATTTCTGTGGTGAGAGGTCATGGTATTGTGAGAGAGAAGTGTTAAAGCCTTTTGGTATTGTAAGATCTTCAGTTGGGTGCGAAGATCAGATCCGGAAACTGCATGCATAGGAGGGGGGAGAGAAAGACAGAAGGAGAGAGAGGATCTGATGGCCAAGAGCACAGATCAGAACTGTAATCTTTATCTTAATATATCATAAGCACAGTTATGTGGATGTATCCCTAGAGAGAGGGTGAACCATGTACATCTTGTGTTGTGTGAGTGATTAATGCTTTGATCTCTACCATTATTATACTATTATTTTCATTACTATGTTAGATCAAGATCTATAGTTGTGTAGAGTATATTTCACTGGTAAATGATATATGAATACCGTGATTGTTGTTATACAAGATCCCCTTGATATTCCCCTAGTTGTAGACATCTTTGTCCTACAACCCCCTCATCACTGCTTCATGTGAGACTGCATCTACTTCGTAGGTGTTGTCGAAAGGGCCAATAGCTAGGGCTTGTTGGTGCGCTCTTGGAGTGAACCTTGGGTCTGCCTTCGTGCCAACATGCATCTAGACATTAACCAATTAGTTTTTCTTCTTCCTGTGGTTCCTAGACATTATCCAATTTCACTTCCTCCTATATCCTCCCCATTTCTCTTCTATGTGTGCTCTATGCTCTTTGATGATATAAGTTGATCTTGTTAGGAGGTGCCCCGATCAGTTGCATTGGCACAAATTTCCTCTATCAGTTGCATTAGCAACAAGAGCTAGTAGCCCTAATAATTTGACCTTCCACCTGCACTATCACCAAGATGACACCATTGGATTGTGTGTTTCACTTCTCCAAAATAGGTGGCGAGTTTCCTTCAATTTTACAACAATTTCTCTCCCTGACAAAAACAAAATCACCTTTCTTACTCTTACTTGAGTTTACATTTATTTACCTTCCCTCTTGCAAGCATGTACACTAAAAGATTCTCACAAAATGCTTCCTGAATAGGGGTGGCCTGCAATTCTATTTATTCTTATTATGAATTGTGTCAGTACTTCATGTAATAATTTTAAGTACTAATTAGAAATAACTTCATGTAATAATTTCCAGTACTGATTAGAAATATATAAATTCAACAATCATAAAAATGAAATTCTTATGATACCCAAGGAGACTACATACAAACCTCATTTCAATTCGTAACACCTCATTTCAATTCACAAGCCCATTCCCAATCTCTGGAAAACATCTTGGATCGTACTTCTTCTTTCTTATTCTGTATCCAATGGCACGTATTAACTTCACCACGGATCGTGATGCTCCATTCTTCCCATCCCCCTCATAGGGAAATAAAAACATATTTGTTTATGAAGTCTTCATAAATCATCGTGGTACTGATGTAAAGAAAACACTCAGCAACCATATCTCCTATGCATGTACCCTTTTTAACCCTTCCTTAAAACCGTACCATTTTTTAGCCTTGCTCTGCTTGGTGCACCTAAATATCTCTATAAGTGACACCTCGACCATTTCTATTTGTAACTATTGGTTGGCTAGCTAATGGTCGTCGCAACCCTGTTCTTGGCATGTAAGGCTCATACACTATTAAGAACCCATAAAAAATTATGAGTCCCCTTTCCTGATGCCTCTTGATGGTTGGTTGATGGTTGGCTACTAGAAGTACATGTACTTGAGGATGATGGAATCAAGGGGATGAGCTAACTGGCAATGAAGATGAGCTATATGGATGGGAACTAAAAAAATCTAACGAGCTGACCCAGTCTACGGGCTCAAAGAAAAAACTCACCCCCCCACACTTGTCTTAAACTTGCTCAATGGTAAACCCTGAGTATATGGTAGTAGTTCAAAAATTTATGAAGTGTGTCGTGGCTGGAACTGAATCAACATGACCAGTGCTCTCGATGACCAATTTTGCAGCTCTTGTAACTCCCGAACAAGCTTCCAAGTGGCCACCAAGTAAACAGTAACCTACCATGTTTTCTTATCATACTCCACACATCCAAACAAAGCTTACACGTTATATGTTACCACGTTATTGTTATTCCTTTAATACTAATCGATACTCGAAAAAAAAGAAGTATAATTCTATATCTTATTTGAAAATGTAGTTATTATTGTCCTAACTCATCAATCATATAAAGACGAAATAATTCATCATATAAAGAAGAAGTTGATGTAAAAGCTACTTGTAAAAATAATATGTTTAATATAAATTCATTAGACTTCTCAAATAATATGTTTAATAATTAAATCAATTCCATTCTTAT
>ML800886.1:86010-152559 GCA_009831015.1 Picea engelmannii | reverse complement strand
CAACTTCGTATTCCGACAAATCAATCCATTCGCCCACGCTTAGTATTCCACTGTTAACACCATAAATAGCCTGCAGTATCCAAATTCGCCCACGCTTGGTATTCCACTGTTAACACCATAAAGAGCCTGCAGTAGTCACAGGGTGTTGCAATATACATACCTCCTATTTTTGGGCTGCTTGATGTCAGCATAAGGAGCTCTGAATGTTGGACTATAAATTTTGAATTGAATATAGTTCCATGTATAACTACAAACATAACTGGCAGAAAGAGATACAGAGATGAACATAACTGGAACCTCCAACAAAAGCCCTCACAGCGGAAGTTTAAAAGGTATAGACGAGGAATTGCCAGCGGTGGATCCAGCAGACGCAGACAGAGAATATCAGGAAATTTATGTCTGTCATAGGCCAAAATTGGGTACCTTGTCTTTCTTGCATGGAGAAGCCTGACGCTTTTAGGAGACTTAAAACCCATGCACATACAAAAGTTGAAACAATAGCACGAAATGGATCCAGCGGTGGATCCAGCACATGCAGACAGACAATAGCACGAAATTTATATTTGTCATAGGCCACGGTACTTCAACACGCCTCTAGAGAATGCGGTGTTTGTTCTGTAACAAAGGCATGACAGAAACGTAGGAATCTTAAACCATCTCTAGATATAAAACTTTAATTAGACCAGAAGACCTCTCGCCGTGACTTTAATTAGACCACCAGAAGAGAATGCTCGCATCAATCAATATTTGTTTGAGACATTGTTCCTCCATAATATCCACTCTGCTCGCTCTTCTCATTTCATCCTCATAGTAATGAATTTCCGAGGGCTACAATTACATCAAAGTGCTGGGAATGTGGAACATAAATAATAGCGGCACCATGAATATACTCTGGTGTGAGAGAGAAACGTGTCTACTTCTGAATAATATCCTTCTCTGTACATACGATAAAGTATTCTAAATTTATTATATTCTTCTGACTTTCTGTCCAAACGTCAAAATCAGATGGAATGGAGCCAACGATCCTGATTCCAGTTACCAAATGGCTATCAATCGTGCAGATAGAGGACGTTGGTGCTGTGATTCCCGTTACCAAATGGCTACCAATTGTGTAGATAAAGCACGTTGGCGCTGTCAATCGACAACATTTCCTAAAATGGTTTGTCCTTGTAGCTAAGGCTTATACTAATCTATACGACGAAAGAATCTTTGATTTATTAATAGGGTCACAGCATTTGCCATGAAAATGATGAATATAGCGTTGACACAGCTATAAATTGCATAAAGTACTTCGAACAGCTACCAAAATATATAGCTATAAGTTGCACAAAGTACTTTAGAACAGCTATCAAAATATACAGTTATAAGGATCGATTTATTTTACTTGTCGATATTTTTGTAGGAATTAGGTTAAATCACTATTTATGTTGTTTAAAATCTAAAATTCATTTTTAAATGTAAAAATGATTTTTAAACATATTTAATATTTCACTCATATTTTTAGTTTGTTAAGGTTTTGCAATAAAATGCAATATTATGTGATAATAAAACCAGAGGAGTTTTTTAGCTCAAACAGAAGGTATTTGAGCTTTAGTTTCCGGTGAACTTCCACATTTTAATGATATACATTTGTCTCTTTCAACACTCTTCAAGTGGCATCTCCATTAGTCTCTTTGTTGGAATCATTTATTGTTTAATTTGGTATCTAAAGAGGTTTAAAGTAATATTATTTACCATATATCTTTGTTGTATGCAAAAAAGGAATTCAAGTGTTGATTTTTGGAATTTTTTCAATATTCAATTACTATTTTTTGCTTAGTGATGGTTCCTCGAATGAATTTCCAATAATACATATTCTCAAGATTTTGATTTTTATAAGGAGATATATCATTAAGGAATAATAGTTTGTGTACAATGTTTCAACTTAAGTCACTTTAATCCACAAATGGAAAACACACACTATTCGTTCTAGATTAGGATTTATAATTTAATCGTGATGCAAATCGATTTTATATCTATTGATTCACGATTATTACTGATATTTGAGTGCACACTAATTATAATTTGAACCTGTCTCAATATACAAAGCCCTAGTTCAACTGTAAATCAATGAAATTCACCCAACAACTTAATAAAAGAAACAATTAACTACTTCTATTTTCCATAACAATAGATCTTGTAATAAAAAGAATCTCAAGCCTAGCGATTTACAATAAAATAATCTCAAACTTATTAAATTTTCACAAACCCTTGTTTCTCTTTTTTTTTATTCCAACTATATTATTTACACCTCTCTCTTTGTCCTCTACCCTTCTTCTGTCATTCGCTTACTCCTCAGGAAGCACAAACCTAAATACTAACAACCCTCTCCACAACTAGAGGGATTTTCTATTTTTAGGAAAAAAATAATGCCTACTAATTAGCAACAAACTTACCAGAGGGCTCAGTCTCCATCTAGGGAGCTTTAGACTGCCATCTAACCCTACTTTAACTCAGAAATTGACAACAATTATCCACTTAGATTAAGATTTTTGAAAATCAAAACCTTCAAATCCCTAGGATTGCTAGTCCCCTTCCAAAGCCACAAAATGTGACCAATGCATCACATTGATAGCCCTTTCTTTGATGCTCCTACATCACTCTCACTATCCAATCTGATCCATAACCAATCACAACACATCCAAGCTCTCCAACAACTTACTCATGATCCTCAACAATATAATATGAATGCTACTCAATAATGTATAAGAAATCATCATACTATAGCAATCATATTAGCACTAAATCATAAGAGTGTTGCTCACTCTATCAACCAACACAAACCACATCACAACAGCCATATCAAGAATTCCTTAAGAATTCACCACACAAAAAGCAAGAGTATCCAATGAGAGAACAATGTAACCATACAAAAGTCTCAGTGGCAGATCTAAGCCTATAGAATGCAGATCAGATCAAGAACCTGCTTCAGTCTTCAAGAGCCAGTCATCAACTCAACCACAAGTCTTCATGACTTCATTCACTGTACGCGCCCTGCCCTCATCCAACCGGTGTATGCACATGCCCTGGATCACTACAGCCCGTGTATACCTAAAAAACTAGGGCTTCTAAACTTTCGAGACTTTCTTCGTCTTGATATTTGACTTTCTTAAACTTTGATGCATCCATGAGATCCTCTAGATCATTTATCTCTCAGAATACATCTTCAATAAATGCTCAAGAGATACACACATGACACCCCTTCACAAGAGATCCTTGCCTCTTATTTATACTCTCCAAGTAGCTTCCTTAGAAGCATCTTCTAGGTCACTTAACCCATTTATAGGTCACTTAACCCATTTATAGGTCACTTAACCTATTTTCCTCATTTTTAGGGTTAACCACTTTCCATAATTAGAAAGTTTTCCATTTTTTTACCATTTGAATATTCCTCCTTGACTTTGTCACTTTTCTTTACCTTTTAAATAATAATTCGTATTTGCAAACTTCTTTGAATTCTTTGACCTTTTAGGGCTTCAAGCCTACATATGAGGGTCCTTCATCTTCATAGGGCCATAACTCTCAAACCATGAGGAGTTATGTGACATTCCACATACCACCAGAAATGACATGACAAACACTATCCATCTAGGATAGTTTCACCAACAACTCACTGATCTTCATCTCATTATTCCACATTTAAGCATTGGTGCACCAACCATACTTCTAAGATAACGCAACCATAAAGCGTCTTCCCGTGGAGGCTTTCACCATAAGCGGACCACTTTGGACTTCATCCATTTGTACACCGTATCAACCATGATAAGACAATAACGATTCATCCTTACATCAAACAACATATTTAACATCAATCAACATCAATCATTTTACATCAAACCTTTGACCTTTGACATCATTCAATCATCCTTTGGCATCAATCAAACAATCAATTCCTTGACATCAATCAATCACTTTGACATCAATTAATTAAGCCTTTTGGCATCAATGACAACATGATCCAACAACATTTTCAGGTAAGAATATTCTATATTGATAGTACATGTCATGTCATTCCTGATGGTAAGTGGAACGTCACATAACTCCTCACGGTTAGAGAGTTATGGCCATGTGAAGTTGAAGAACCCTCATGAGTCATCTAGAAGCCCCAAAAGGTCAAAGTAGTCAAAGTGGTTTAATAGATTTTAGAAGGTAAATAATAAAATGAAGTGATGAGTGTACTATAATTCAAAGTGAATACAAAAGAAATTATTTAAATAATAAAGTTAATTGAGAAATTACTAAGTGGACAAGTGGTTAGAAGTGGGTTAGCCCGAAAATAAGGAAAGTGGTTTAAGATGGTTAGAAGGTAACCCCTTGAGGTAAAGTGAAGTGATGAGTGTACTATAAGTCAAATTGGATACAAAATAAATTATTTAAATCATAAAGTTAATCCATAAATTACTAAGTAGACAAGTTGTTAGAAGTGGGTTAACCCTAAAATAAAGAAAGTGAGTTAAGATGGTTAAAAGGTATTCCCTTGAGGAAGCTACATTAAAGTATAAATAAGAGGCAAGGCTTTCTCATTTTAATCACACTTGATAATATTGAATATCTATAGGTGACTGAGGTAACCAAAGGATATCTAAGCCAAATTTCAGAGGGAAGGTGAAGTAAAGAAGGTTGAAATTCAAGGGAGGATAAATTATTTTGATGATGCTTTCTAAGTTATGTTATTTACAGGTCATCTCACCATTTTTACGATAACTTGTTTTCTAGAATGAATCATGCCTTGAAATTGGAATTCCATTGAGGAAACATATCCAAGTAGTTGTGACATAAATTTCATCTTGTCGGTTGTTGTAGTTTTGGAGTTACACGTCATGGAAAATAGGGTTTGTGGTTAGTCATGAAACTAGTCTAAAACAAGTGTTTTGAGTAAAATTGTCATAGCTTCTTCATAATAGATCCAAATTCAGTAAGACCAAATGTATTGGTTAGAGTACAGTTTGTAGTATTTTGTGTACAATGTTCATATCCGTACAACAAATATTACGTGTGGGGCATGCTCTACAAGTTTTCTCTCTATAATAAGACAGAATTCAACAATGTATGCCATTTTTGCTATAACTCATTTTATGAGAGGTTCCATGTAATGAAATCTAGAAGAATTGCATAAAAGACATTGAAGAACATTTTGTACCATTTTCATATTTTTATTCATTACAGGTACATATTTATGTTTATTGCAAATTAGGGTTTTTGACTAATCCAAAATTAGTCATGTGGGACTAAAGTAAAGCTTGATGAAAATTCTAGTCTCTTGTTGTTAACGTTAAGGAAGTTTTGAAGGTATGTGATCATATACACCAGGTCTATTACAGAGTTACAAATCAGATTTGGATGATGAAATTGATGAAGGATTTTGGTTGAGGTACATGTTGGGTACATGGTTGAGACAAGTAGTTGATGAGTTGGCACATACATGGGGTGTATAGATGATGATGTTGGTACATCTTGATGAGTCATACTTTATGTGTATTGTATGCATGATTGGTACATATTTGGTGCATGGTTGATGAACTCGTTTATGGTACAGTTTGAGCTACATGTTGGTGCATGGTTGATGTACTTGTTTATGGTACATGTTGATTACATGTTGTTTAGACATGTTATTGTGACATATTATTTGTACAAGTTTGATGCATGATTGATGCACTTGTTTATGACACGGGCTGATTACAAAGTGATTGGTACAGGTTGTTACAATGATATATCTCACAGTGACAATGTGGCAGTGGTTCCATCATTCTATTTCTACTTTAGGGTGGTTGGACGAGGCAAGGACAGGTGGTTGTAGCCACCTTCCAGTTGTAGCCAAAGAACATAGGGGGTTGTAGCCTCCTTCTAGTTGTAGCTAGAGAATTGGGGAGTTGGAGCTTCCCTCAGGTTGTAGCCTGAGAAACTAGGGGTTTGTAGCCTCCTTCTAGTTGTAGCCAAAGAATTGGGGAGTTGGAGCTTCCCTCAGGTTGTAGCCTGAGAAACTAGGGGGTTGGAGCCTCCTTCCAGTTGCAGCTAGAAAACAAAGGAAGTTGGTGATTCCAATGAATGTTATTCTTAAATACATATAAGAAAACACATTATGTGGTTTTCTCCCACTTTGGGTTTCCATGTAAAAACACTGGTGTACTATGTATGTGTATGATTGCTCATTTTTTCATTGTTTATTTACTCTGCAACTATTGGACAATAATTCTACATTGATATAACACTTACATTTGTGGTTAAAAAAGATTGAATTACTCTATTACTGATTCACCCCCCCCCTCTCAGTAATCCAACAAGACTTATAGATAAAAATAAAGTTAAGGTATTATAAGGATGTAATTAACTCTAATCTAGAAGATCAAAATTATTTATCTGTTTTGCAAGTGTAAAGAAAAAAATAAGCATTACTATGATAAGAAAAAACTTTCACGAGCTCCATAGTGAAATTGGGTGTTGGTCAATTTCTAAAATGCCATGGGATGAAAGAGTGTGTCACATTTGTGACACTGAGAAGGTTGAAGATGAAAAACATTTTCTCTTATATTGTTGAGCCTATACCTATATTAGATCTCTTTTTCAAAATATTTGTCACACTTCCAAGCTTCCTAACCTCTTAACCCAACAAAACTATGGTGATATTGGAAAGCTTCTCTTAATGATTTAGTGGAGGTTAATCATCCTCATCATCATCATTTTAAAGAAATATTACATAAAAACACATTAAAATAAATGTATTTTAATTTTAAATATGACAAATTATTTTTTTAAATATATTATATATGTGAAATTGATAAATATTTAAAATTTTAAAATTGTTGTTCGATAGTAATTTATGCACTTTTCATCTCAAACAACGTTGGAGTTCTCTAGAAAATAAGTAATTCTTCAATAGAACCAGTGCCTTATTATATTTATTAGTCCCTGGCAGCGGCATGGACTATTGTAAAAGGTTGAGCGTTTTTCTTAGTTTTTGCATGGGAATCAAAAAATTTATTCGAAAGTCTTAGCTTCTTTTGCCATTGAACACTTTTTCTCCACTTATCAAATAGAGACACCATATTTTTTAACCAATGGAAAAATATGAGGCCTTATTTGGCCTCATATCGAGGCCATTTGGTTTTAAACTTAGGAAATTTTATGTATGTTTATCCCAATATGAAGCAACATGGATTGATGAAGCAAGAATAGACATACATTAAATGTTTGAGATAGCCCCATAGTCCATAAATCTTAATCGTATTTCTTTTGTGGTGTCGAAGATTGCATGCAAGATTGTCGTGTCCAACCTGTGTTGGGGAATGTATAATAATAACACCTAATTTGAGCACCTATACAACAAGATAACACATGTACAATAAGATGTGCATATTCGAACCTAATATAATAGCTATTAACCAATTTCACTTCTTCGTATGGCCTCCTTGTTTATCTTCTTCATGTGGCGTGTGTTGTGGCCTCCTTGTTTATCTTCTTGATCTGGCGTGTGCTTTGTGGCATGTTCTCTGTCATGATATAAGTCCATCTTGTTCAGAGGTTCTTCTTCTCATGGCATTGTTGGCCCTTGGTTATGAAAGGAAACAAAGCACAAGGAAGAAAAGGTAAAAAGAGAACTTCGCGGGAGACACAGTGACTTTCACTGGGTCGAAGTGAGAAAAATAGTATAAAAGATTGAGCGAAGTGTGGAAAAACAAGTCGTTGGATGAGGAGATTGAGGATGACATATTAGCAAGGAATATAGATCGAGAATGACTTAGGAAGTGGGAAAATCCACCATTGGATGCTTGGGAGAACCACATGAGACGGAAGGAAAGATAGGTTGGCGAAGTCCAGTAAAAGTGGATCAAGTTGACCTAGGGTCTTAGACACCTAGGGTTTTGGTAATTAGGGTTTTGACACCTAGGTTTCCGTCTAAGGCTGTTGGTGAGGTATTGTAATATATAAATAAAGGTCAAGAGGACCTGGGTCGCGGGGTATGATATTGTTATTGATTTAGCTCTATTGTTGTGGTGAGAGTTCATGGTATTGTGAGAGAGAAGTGTTGAAGCCTTCTAGTATTGTAAGATCTTCAGCTGGGTGCTAAGATTAGATCCTACAGTTGGGTGCATAGGAGGGGGGAGAGAAAGAGAGAAGGAGAGAGAGGATATACTGGCCAAGATTGCAGATCAGAATTGTAAGATTTATCTTAATATATCATAAGAACAGTTCCATGGACATAGCCCTAGAGAGAGGGTGAACCACGTACATATTGTGTTGTGTGAGTGATTAATGCTTTTATCTCTACCATTATTATATTGTTATTTGCATTACTGTGTTAGATCAAGATCTATAGCTGCGCAGAGTAGATTTCACTGGTAAATGATATATGAATACCGTGATTGTTGTTATACAAGACCCCCTTGATATTCCCCTGGTTGTAGACATCTCTTTCCTACAACCCCCTCATCGTTTCTTCGAGTGAGACTGCATCTTCTTCGTAGGTGTTGTCGAAAGGGCCAGTAGCTAGGCCGGTAGCTAGGGTTTGTTGGTGTGCTCTTGGAGTGAACCCTAGGTCTGCCCCCGTGCCAACAAATGGTTCCATTGCTACGACGGAAATATTTTTAAGGGAATGTCAAGGTGGTTCCCACCGAAGATAGAGATTCAGAAGTGGATAGAGGATCAAGAGAAGGTCTTCACTGAATCCCAAAACAAGAACCCTAAACTGAGCACTGAAGATTGGCTACAAAGATACATCTTCACCGACATTCACGAGATCTTATTTGGAGGAATCCATCAAGAGCTACATGAGTGGTTGGCTAGGTTAGTTGAAACATAGTTTGAGATCAGATCTAGACCTCCTGTGGTTTGGACACCGACGTTGATACAGAAGGTCAAGAGAATTGACAACGTTGTATCCAAAGTAGTATATCATTGGTTTGATAGTACCATTGGAGGATATATCACCGAGTTTGTTGTTGACAAAATAGAATCATATAGCCAAGCCAAGAGATAATTTTTCAAAGGAGCCAGAGGAA
The DNA here is from genome assembly GCA_009831015.1 of Picea engelmannii. Classification (NCBI taxonomy): domain Eukaryota; kingdom Viridiplantae; phylum Streptophyta; class Pinopsida; order Pinales; family Pinaceae; genus Picea; species Picea engelmannii. The sequence goes on along the minus strand of ML800886.1, from coordinate 143,524 downwards.
AATTTTTGCTTTTTCTGAATCTAAGAATCAATATGCTCTTGCATGAAAACCACATCTTGAATATACAGTAGATTGGTTGAACCATAAAATGCTAATGTTCAAGATCTCGGACAACGACAATGACATAGAAGCAGGACATACACGTAGTGGAAAAGTATTTTGAGGGGTTCACCTTGAGAACTTGTTTAAGAAAAACTATGGAGAAGAGGGTTTCTACAGTGTAGAAGAGGTAGATCTAACCAACAAAGAGCATCTAGAGCCCACCAGAATACAAGAATGGGAAGCTAAAGAACTGCGCCAAAGCGAGCCAGAAAACTCAGGAACTGCATGGACTACTGAAGTAAGTAACGTTAATCCTCTTACTGTCCCAACAATACTTAGGAGTCAGAGTAGTCAGAACCACCAAAATATTCAGAGTATTGTTACTAGTAGCTCAACATCTACTCAGACAAGAAGCCTAGTCAGCTCTATGGAAGATGAAATGAGAATCCCTATCTTTAGAGGACATGGATCTAAAGATCCAAATCAACATTGGTTCCTATGTGAATCTGTATGGAACATTAAAAGTATCACCGATGAATCCATCAAGAGAATATAGTTCAACACTATGCTAAGGGACCACGAACAGAGCTGGTATGAAACTTGTCCAAGGACTGGCATAGCCTAAGCCCTTGAATGAGATCAAGAATGTGTTGATTGAATATTTTAAGAAACCTAAGTCAGAGTCACAATGTATTATAGAACTAAAAGAGATTAAACAAAGGGTAGAAGAACCTGTTTGGGAGTTTGACCAAAGATTCAAGACCCTGAAAAGCTGATTAACTTTTCAGATCCCTGATGAACAAAACAAAGAATGGTTCATCACTCCCTTGTTACCACACATAAGAGTCCCTTTGATGCAACAAAAGATTGCATCATAGGTAGAAGCTTTGGATATCTCCATGAATCTTGAATCAACACCGATGGGATAATCTAGCTCAGGCATTAGCGAGATCATGAACCAGCTAACTAGTTTGTCTTTACATGTCGAGGATATGAAGAAAGATAAGGGAAAATAAAAAAGGGAAGATATCTGGTGTGTAAGATAGATATCTAAAGGCCATGATAAGGAACATTGTCCCTTATTTCATGAGTACTTGGCCTCAGGGGCGTTGAGCCCCTTGAAGCAAGTTAATATACTCTAGTGCGATGTATGCAGAAATAGGCATCACCCGGGTGAGTGCTACTACATGCAGAAGTATGTTCATACACCCAAAAACTTGTATTGTACATTCTGTAAATCAATGGAACATGATGATCAATATTGTAGAGCTTATGATCTCATGCATGAAAGGTCGAGAGACAGATACAAGATTCAAGGCGAAGTACAACAAGAAGGAAACACTTTGCAGTACAACTTTCCGGGGAGAGGAAACTTCAATTCTTGTGGTGGATATAGAGGATGAGGAGGAGGTATGGGATGAGGACGAGGACAAATAATCTGTTACAATTGCGTGCAGCGAGGACATTTAGCAAGGTATTTTCAAAATCCTTGTACAACCTATAGTTATTGTAACTCCTTCGAGCATGTCATAGAGGAATGACCTATGTTGCTAGCTAAACTTTAGGAAAACAAGGACCTCAGCAGAACCCACAAGTACAACTGATATATGTTGAACCTCACAGAGAATACCCTAGATTCGTTGTTATCACTCGAGGAGGCGCTGCTATAGGAGAAGATAGAGCAGCCCAAGAAAAGATTGAAAGTGACCATGGAGTCAAGAAAGCTAGAGAAAAGACCCCAATGTTTGATGCTAAGAACGAAAGATGAATATTCGAGGAGGAAAGAAAATAGTTCAAAAGAGGTAAAGGATCTTCATCAAAGAGACAACAAGAAATAAAATAATATGTCCTACCTTAGGCGTTCGATCCATCTACATCACCAACAAAAGGGAAAGAGGTAAGCAAACTCATGGAATTTTTTTGCACTTGTGTCAAGTTGATTCGAGATAAAGGCGTTGTACAAGAATTACAAGACTTAATCAAGCAGTATGAGCTAGGAAATATAGACCCCTTACTGAATAGGGTATTTCACCAAATTGGAAAAAGGAGAAGGACAAATAAAGAATTACACTTGAAATCTCAGATAGGAGAGTATGAGATAGAGTATGTGGTCCTCGACTTATGGTCAGAGGTCAATGTCATGATGAAGCAAACTTGGGAACTGATGGGAAAACCAAAGATGATATATTCCCCTATCAGGCTTCACATGGATAATCAACAAGTTGTTAGCCAATTTGGACAATTAGAGCATGTCCCAATGGACATCAATGGAGTAAAAACCTTTGCAGATTTTGAGGAAATTAAATTGTTGATGATAGCTGCCCTTACCCTACATTGTTAGGAATTGATTGGGCCTTCAACAATTCTAATGTTTTTGATCTAAAGAAAAGACGCATGACATTTGAGAAAGTTGGCCTTAGGGTCATTGCACCTTTGGATCTAGATGAGGGTCCACGATATACAGAGCCTATCAAAGAAGAAGACCACACATTTGAACTGGAAAACATATACAAATTAACAGCCAGACAATAGGATTATATCAACCCTACAGCTGATGGGAATTTGAGATGGCGAAGTGATAGCACATGTTCATCTGACTCAGAAGAAGCACTGGAGAACTGGTAGAACCAGATGTATGAAGTATCTACAAGAGGATGTGCTAGGCTAACCAAAGAAGTTTGTTGGATTGGAACAAAAGTGAGTAATCTACCCACATTTGATGAGCTGAACCCTTTAAATAACTTCTTATCAGAATTTGAGACAAGTGTACCAACACAACAAAGGCTATTGGAAATGGATGACACCATGAAAGCCACACCAACAAGATGGTGGGGAACGCACAAGGGAAACATCACAGACTAGACACAATGTCGAACTTTGATGACAATAGAGTTTTCAGCACAACTAGGAAGCTATGAAGTAATATACATAGGTAGAAGCTACCCAAAGGACCACATACATAGTTGTGAAGAGGCCTGGAGTGACATTCCTAGAGAACAATGGGTACAAAGATTCGTCAATACACTGGATACCACCCCGATTAATTGGTACCTTTAAGGAGAGTTGTGCCTCATCACTTCAGAATGGGAAGGTATGATCCATAATTTTACAACCACCTTTTTGTTTGAAAGTGAATTTCCTTTAGTAGATTGAGCACTACAGATGGTGAAACATAAATTATTTAAGGAGGCATCTGGCCTCCCTTTGGAGCAAGAAGAGGATGAATGGACTACACCCCTCGAGAAACTGTATATCTGCTACAACATTAATGCTGACAAAGATGATAATCCAAGTAAGGTGAATATCACAGAAACAGAAGGCTAGCGAGATGTGGAAGGACTAGGAGTTGAATTGACATTCATTGGATATCTGATAAAGATAAATAAATTCAATATTGGGACAAAGGAGACACCGAAGATTGCCAATGTCGGAGATTACTAGGATGCTACTACCATTGAAAAAATCACATAATTATCGCACGAGTACCAGGACTTGTTCCCGACCAAGTTAACTGATATGAAGGGTATCAAAGGACCTATGTGAGAGATGAGAATACCTTTGAAACTATATGCAAATCCATTCAAGCAATGACCCTACAGACTGAACCCGAATTGTAAGGAAAAAGTGAAGATTGAGCTCGACCAAATGCTGGAAGCAGGGATTATTGAACTTGTCGAGGAGTTGGAGTGGATTAGCCCCATGGTAGTGCAAGATAAGAATACATGTGAGATTAGTATTTGCATAGATCTCAGGACGCTGAATGATTCTTGTTTACATGACCCTTTCCCCACACCATTCAAAGACGAAGTGTTTGATAACGTGGGAGGCCAAGAAGTATATTCTTTTACAGATGGGTTTTCAAGATACCATCAGATCCGCATCGCCAAGGAGGACCACCATAAGACTACATTTGTCACAGAGTGGGGATCCTACCAATATATATTAATTCCATTTGGATTGAAGAATGCCCCAACCATCTTTTCCGGGGTGGTGGTTGAAGTGTTCAAAGAATTTTTGCATAAGTTTTTAGAAGCATATTTTGATGATTGGACTATTTTTAGTTTGTTGAAAAACCATATTGAATATCTAAGGCTAATGGTGGATAAATGCAGGCAGTGTCAAATTTCTTTGAATTTAAATAAATGCATCTTCTTCTCACCATTTGGAGTATTATTAGGTCATATTGTATGCAAGCAAGGATTGTTTATGGATCCATCCAAGATTGCAATTATAGTTGATTTGCCACCACCTACTTCAGTCAAACAATTGCGCACTGCGGTAGGACATACTGGCTATTACATGAAATTTATCAAAGGATATGCTTAGATTACTACACCAATGGAGAAGTTATTAAACAAAGACTGTCAGTTCAGTTGAACAGAAGAATGCCAACAGAGCTTTGACACACTGAAACAAAAGATGGTAACTGCGCCTATTCTAGTCTTTCCAGACTGGAGTAAGGAATTTCAAGTGCTTGTTGATGCGTCTTCCATTGCATTAGGAGCAGTACTGACACAACTTGGAGAAGGGGACATTGATTATCCATTAGCATTTTCTAGCAGGAAGTTGTCCACAACTGAAGTTAATTACACCACTATAGAGCGAGAAGGACTAGCCATGGTGTATGTGTTCCAAAAATTCCACCACTACTTGTTAGGAGGACACTTTAAAATATTTACTCATCACTCCACGGTGAAGTACCTAATCAACAAGCCAGTGTTGGGGGGATGAATTTGCAGATGGCTTCTGCTGTTTCAAGAGTATGATTTTGAGATCATAGTTAAGCCAGGAAAAATGAACAAGGGCCCAGACCACCAGTCGAGGTTGGAACATGGCGAAGAACCTACCAGTCTGGAGGATACATTACCGTATGCACAACTTATCACCATTAGAAATATTGATGACCACTTTGCAGACATAGTCCAGTTCCTATCAATACAAATCGCTCCGAGTGAGTATACAATCTCCCAGAAAAAACAACTAGTAGTACACGCTGTATATTTTTCACTGATAACTGGTCATATATATAAAATAGGACCTGATGAGATACTAAGAAGATGCGATATGGAAACAGATCACTCGATGATCCTTGGAAAATCTCATGAAGGCATCGCAGGAGGACATTACATAGGGAAAGCATCTACGTAGAAGGTTCTGCGAGCTGGCCTTTGGTGGCCTACGTTACACAGAGATGCTAAAGAATATAACAGAGCATGCGATGTATGCCAGTGAGTTGGAAAACCATCCCGAAGAGATGAGATGTCATTAGCACCGCAGATGACCCTGTAGACATTTGAAAAATAGGCCATTGACTTCGTGGGACCTATAAACCCACCAGGAAAGCGCATAGGAGCAAAGTATATTATCACTGTGACATAATATCTGACTAGATGGGCCGAAGCAAGAGCACTCAAGGACTGTAGTGCAACTATTGATGCACGTTTTATATTTGATGACATAATAGCCAGGTTTGGATGCCCTAAGGTCATTATGAGTGATCAAGGTACACACTTCATCAATAAGACAATTGCAGCCCTGACTAAATAATTTGCAGTCCACCATTAGAAGAGTACACCTTACCATCCACAAGCAAACAGAATGGTTGAAGCATCCAACAAGATCTTGGAGACAACATTGACAAAGATTTTCAACGTGAATAGGGATGGATGGGATTTAAGAGTACCAGCAGTACTCTGGGCTTATAGAACCACTTGTAAGAAATTAACAACGCAGACCCCTTTCAAGTTGGTTTATGGTCTTGAAGTTGTTGTCCAGATGGGGTACTTGGTACCGAGATTAAGAATTGTTTCATTTAAAGACATGGATGGTACTGGCGTTGTTCATGAGAGGCTAGCACAGTTAGTCGAACTAGAAGAAGATAGATTCATTGCAGGCTTCCATCAACAGGTTCAAAAGGAATAAGAGAAGGCATACCACGACAGGCACATCAAGAAAAATATATTCAGAGAAGGTGATTTAGTACTGGTATATGACAATAAGTTTATCAAAAACCCTAGAAAGTTCATAATGCATTGCCTTGGACCATATGAGATTGCCTACGTCACAAAAGGAGGAGTTGCGCAGCTGAAGATGTTGAATGGATAATGGAAAGAAGGATTGGTGAATGGGAATCGACTGAAGTTGTACTATGACAACCAGATGCCTCATAACTCCAGGTAAAAGCATGAGGAAAAGGGTTTAGGTACCAGGTGTAGTTGAAACTGAGTACCAAACACAGAAAAGATAATCTTCACAAGGACGGGAAGGAGGCATAAAGCAGAAAGCAAAGGCTGCACTGCGCAGTCGAAAGTCAAAGTAAAAAAAAAGGAGCAGATCTAAAGTGCCTTGAGATGAGTCACAAGTGAGTGTTGGGGTCATGTTGGCCCTTGGTTATGAAAGGAAACAGAGAACAAGGAAGAAAAGGTAAAAAGCAAACTTTGTGGGAGACACAGTGACTATCACTGGGTCGAAGTGAGCAAAAGAGCAGAAAAGATGGAGCGAAGTGTGGAAAAGAAATCCGTTGGATGAGGAGATCGAGGATGATAGATCAACAAGGAAGATAGACTGAGGACGACTCAGGAAGTGGAAAAATCCACCATTGGATGTTTGGGAGCATCGCACGAGAAGGAAGGGAAGACAGGCTGGCGAAGTACAGAAAAAGCAAATCAAGTTGACCTAGGGTCTTAGACATCTAGGGTTTTGGTAATTAGGCTTTTGACACCTAGGTTTCGACCAAAGGTTGTTGGTGAGGTAATGTAATGTATAAATAAACGTTAAGAGAACCTGGGTCGAGGGGTATGTTATTGTTATTGATTTAGCTCTATTTCTGTGGTGAGAGGTCATGGTATTGTGAGAGAGAAGTGTTAAAGCCTTTTGGTATTGTAAGATCTTCAGTTGGGTGCGAAGATCAGATCCGGAAACTGCATGCATAGGAGGGGGGAGAGAAAGACAGAAGGAGAGAGAGGATCTGATGGCCAAGAGCACAGATCAGAACTGTAATCTTTATCTTAATATATCATAAGCACAGTTATGTGGATGTATCCCTAGAGAGAGGGTGAACCATGTACATCTTGTGTTGTGTGAGTGATTAATGCTTTGATCTCTACCATTATTATACTATTATTTTCATTACTATGTTAGATCAAGATCTATAGTTGTGTAGAGTATATTTCACTGGTAAATGATATATGAATACCGTGATTGTTGTTATACAAGATCCCCTTGATATTCCCCTAGTTGTAGACATCTTTGTCCTACAACCCCCTCATCACTGCTTCATGTGAGACTGCATCTACTTCGTAGGTGTTGTCGAAAGGGCCAATAGCTAGGGCTTGTTGGTGCGCTCTTGGAGTGAACCTTGGGTCTGCCTTCGTGCCAACATGCATCTAGACATTAACCAATTAGTTTTTCTTCTTCCTGTGGTTCCTAGACATTATCCAATTTCACTTCCTCCTATATCCTCCCCATTTCTCTTCTATGTGTGCTCTATGCTCTTTGATGATATAAGTTGATCTTGTTAGGAGGTGCCCCGATCAGTTGCATTGGCACAAATTTCCTCTATCAGTTGCATTAGCAACAAGAGCTAGTAGCCCTAATAATTTGACCTTCCACCTGCACTATCACCAAGATGACACCATTGGATTGTGTGTTTCACTTCTCCAAAATAGGTGGCGAGTTTCCTTCAATTTTACAACAATTTCTCTCCCTGACAAAAACAAAATCACCTTTCTTACTCTTACTTGAGTTTACATTTATTTACCTTCCCTCTTGCAAGCATGTACACTAAAAGATTCTCACAAAATGCTTCCTGAATAGGGGTGGCCTGCAATTCTATTTATTCTTATTATGAATTGTGTCAGTACTTCATGTAATAATTTTAAGTACTAATTAGAAATAACTTCATGTAATAATTTCCAGTACTGATTAGAAATATATAAATTCAACAATCATAAAAATGAAATTCTTATGATACCCAAGGAGACTACATACAAACCTCATTTCAATTCGTAACACCTCATTTCAATTCACAAGCCCATTCCCAATCTCTGGAAAACATCTTGGATCGTACTTCTTCTTTCTTATTCTGTATCCAATGGCACGTATTAACTTCACCACGGATCGTGATGCTCCATTCTTCCCATCCCCCTCATAGGGAAATAAAAACATATTTGTTTATGAAGTCTTCATAAATCATCGTGGTACTGATGTAAAGAAAACACTCAGCAACCATATCTCCTATGCATGTACCCTTTTTAACCCTTCCTTAAAACCGTACCATTTTTTAGCCTTGCTCTGCTTGGTGCACCTAAATATCTCTATAAGTGACACCTCGACCATTTCTATTTGTAACTATTGGTTGGCTAGCTAATGGTCGTCGCAACCCTGTTCTTGGCATGTAAGGCTCATACACTATTAAGAACCCATAAAAAATTATGAGTCCCCTTTCCTGATGCCTCTTGATGGTTGGTTGATGGTTGGCTACTAGAAGTACATGTACTTGAGGATGATGGAATCAAGGGGATGAGCTAACTGGCAATGAAGATGAGCTATATGGATGGGAACTAAAAAAATCTAACGAGCTGACCCAGTCTACGGGCTCAAAGAAAAAACTCACCCCCCCACACTTGTCTTAAACTTGCTCAATGGTAAACCCTGAGTATATGGTAGTAGTTCAAAAATTTATGAAGTGTGTCGTGGCTGGAACTGAATCAACATGACCAGTGCTCTCGATGACCAATTTTGCAGCTCTTGTAACTCCCGAACAAGCTTCCAAGTGGCCACCAAGTAAACAGTAACCTACCATGTTTTCTTATCATACTCCACACATCCAAACAAAGCTTACACGTTATATGTTACCACGTTATTGTTATTCCTTTAATACTAATCGATACTCGAAAAAAAAGAAGTATAATTCTATATCTTATTTGAAAATGTAGTTATTATTGTCCTAACTCATCAATCATATAAAGACGAAATAATTCATCATATAAAGAAGAAGTTGATGTAAAAGCTACTTGTAAAAATAATATGTTTAATATAAATTCATTAGACTTCTCAAATAATATGTTTAATAATTAAATCAATTCCATTCTTATGCTTTAAGGACATGTACAACATTTCGCAGAACCATCTTTAGGTATCAATTTTACAAGAAATGGCATGAAGAGGAAAGATCGGATTTCCTTTTCCATGGTTGCTATGCATAGTGATGCTTGGTTGGTTTTCATTTCTTTCTTCCATGGCCCTCACTTTAATCGGAATGAGAAGTATTTATTTAGTATTTATTTGTGTAGTGCTTGAGGTATTTATTTAGTATCTATTTGTGCAGTATTTCTTACTAATTTTTTAGTAGCACAACATACCACTAATTTTATTTGGAGACATCATTAAAATTTTGGTTCTTGTTTTTTCTCTAATTACATCATCATTTTTGGTGATTTTATCATAACCTTTCTTTCGATTTGCTTACACATAATAGTCATCGATATGGCCACAATGTAAGCTGAACTTGCATCCATATATCGTGGCACCATTGAACACTAATTTTATTAGGATTCATCATTAAAATTTTATTTTGATTTTGTCTCTATTTGCATCATAATTTTTTTTTATTTTATCATTACTTTTCTTTCGATTTTTCTGGTTATAACAATGATCCAGATGGTTGTTTTGTATTTTGATTTTTTTATTTATGGATGAAGGATTTAGTTAGCTAATTTTCTAAAATATATTTTCATTTTTTTGTGTGTGTGATTTTACAATAACTTTTATTTAGATTTACCATTTTCTTTTTGTGATTTTAGAACTTTTATTTAGATTTGTCTAGAAATAATAATTATTCAAATCATCAGAAGTGCCATCTTTTGAATTAGAAAACTCTAATGATATTATAAATATCTTATAATGTTTTAAACATTCTAAATTTGAATAATGATGTTAGAAGTGCCATCTTTTGAATTAGAAAACTCTAATGATATTATAAATATCTTATAATGTTTTAAACATTCTAAATTTGAATAATGATGTTAGAAGTGCCATCTTTTGAATTCGAAAACTCTAATGATGTTATAAATATCTTATAAAGTTTTAAACATTCTAAATTCGAATAATGATGCTTTTAAATTTATTGGTTTCTATACCTATTTTCTCAACTTTTTTTTATATTTAATGTTGTGTGTAAGATATGTATTCCCATAATTTAAACAATAAATACTTTTATTCATACCATTATTTATAATAGATCACGCACATATACATATGAATTCTTACCATTATTTATTACTTTTATTCTGATACCCACGTATGAATTCTGGTTTAATTGTTTCATTGATCTTCCATTAATTCATTATTGTTCAAGCATTGATAACTTAATTTAAGTACTTATAACCCTACTCATATTAAAATAATACTTGACTAATCCTGGGAGTCCCGGTACTTTTTCCCCAATTTTTATAGAACAAACTGTTTTTACGGACCAAACTGTTTTTATGAACATCGAAGGAGAAACCAGTACAAAAACCTATACATAAACTATCCTCTGGGCAGGTATTTGTGGCTAATCAATTGTCCTTGTTATGTAAGAATTAGACAATTCTACAGTTTGAATCATTTGTATATACGCACGACGAGTCTATACCAAGGTTTGCTATAACACCTGCCGTTCGTTCTCTGTGTCAACGATATATTCATAAAGCACGCCGCGACCCTATTAATAGAATGTTGAGCAAATGTATAAAGGATTCTTCTGTATGTTATGAATTTTCCTTAGTATCAACCTTAACTAATAGGATAAGGATAAGCAAAGATGAATTTTGTCTTCCCATTAACATCGCCAACTTCCTCTATCTACAAGATTGATATCCAGTTGGTTCCATTCCATCTGAGTTTGACGCGTGCACAGAAAGTCAGAAGAATATATTAAATTTAGAATACTTTATCGGATGTACAAAGAGATATTATTCGAAAGTCTACACGTTTCTCTCTTGCAACAGAGTATATTCATGGAGCCGCTACTATTTATGTTGCACATCCCTGCACTTCCATGTCACTGTAGGGTTCCGAAATTCATTCCTATGAGCATGAAATGAGCGGATATTGTGAGGAACAATGTCACAAGCAAATATTGATCCAGCATTCTCTTTTGGTGGTCTAATTAAAGTCACGGTGAGAGGTCGGCTGGTGACAGGTATGAAAACTACTCTGACCTTACCAATGTCAGCAGTGCCTTGCAGAATTTACTTCCGTGTCAGTCTTTACTCTGACTCATTTCCCGTGACAGAATTTTGTGATATTGAGAAGTAAGTTTATAAAGACTGACAGAATTTACTCTGATTCATTTAGAACCGACACGTTGTTCCACTTGGATGTAATACAACGATCTAACTACTAACAATCTCGCTGGATCATCGCTTCTGAACAACATCTGAAGCTTTTTTATTTTTATCATCGTCTATAAACCTCAGTAAAGCCTGGCTTTTTTTTTTTTTTTTCTTATCTTGGAGCAATTTGAAGTTTCGTTTTGTGGCAAAAAACATTGTGACTGTTGAAAGAAGACATGGCCTCGGATTCAAACTCCCAGCCCCAGCAGGAATTTTACTTTGTTTCATATCCGTTTCTGGAGTTGCCTGATTTGAAATCTCTCGAGAGACAGTTTGCTGAGAATCGTAAAATTCGCTCTCAAATAATGGACACTTTAAAAACCAAAAGGTACATTAAAAACTACGATATTTCCACATGTGTGACTGGTATTTTCAGGAAACTTTTCTCGGTCAAGATAAACTTTTCTTTAAATCTATTACTAACTGCAACCATCATTTTAATTAACTCAAACTAGTTATAAACAATGCTAATATAAACGGCTGTGTTGCAGGGAGAGCGGAAAGAAGTTCTCGAGAATATCGGAGTTGCAGAAAATGCTAATAAGAAGTTCTCTCTTCGTTGAAGAAAAAGCCTACAAAGCAACGAAATAAGTAAAAGGTTATCGGAGTTGCAGTTCAATTTCAAGAAGGTCAGAGTGCCAGCAAATGCCGGCGAAAACAGCGATATTTGCTCCTCTGAAGCTGAGATTGATCGAGAGGTATGGTCTTCATGGTTATTAATTTGAAGATTGATGGTACCTCGAATTTTAAATTAAAAATTGATAGAGGCAGGCTCTCTTATTAAATGTCTCTGTGGCTTATGGTTCTGTACAGTTGAGAAAACTAGAGACACAAATAAAGGATGGGAAGAATACACGAGTAGAAGAGAACCACTTGCTGAAACAGGTAAAAGATCTGGACATATCAAGAGGACAAATTTTGAGCATTGAAGATTGGAACCTGAAGAGGAAATTGAAAGATATTTCGAATGAGAAAAAAGAGTTGAGTGACATTGAGTCCCAAATTTTCGCTATGAAGGAAGACCTCAAATATTGTAAAGTGGAACAACTTGTCAGTCTTTTGCAACAATTTGGTGATATTGAGAAGTAAGTTTATAACGTCTGGCATGGACTTCTTGTATGTAGATAAGTTTACGTATTCAATCCATGGCTTGCATTGATTTTCCCTTGCCGACTACATATCCTTGCTGATACACAATAATCATGTCATGCCTACTTGCCAGGAAACCGGACTAGGAATAAATGTTTGGTTTGTAGAATATTTAGTAGATGTGTAAATTCTGTGGAGGATCGTTATACTCTTATGAACGACATTTAGTAGGCATTCCCATTCACAGATATCCAGTATTTATTTTGGGTTAGTTAGCATGGAGAAATATATGTTCTCAATTGCAAATCTTCACATAATTAACAAAATAGTTACTAAGTTACCTCACAAAATTGATTTTCAGGTTTGCAGAAGATCTGGCCAATCTTCCTTTGTCAGTCATTAATGAATTGCAAGATGAATCATTGAGGCGGTGTTGTCAAGTGATGAATTGCAAGTTGAATTAGAAGATGTACTATTTGATTTTGTTATAAAATGGGCCAGAAAAACCAATGTTGAAGAAAGGACAGAAGTTTTTGTTAGTTATAACTATAACCTCAATAGTATGTAACTGTACACTGCTGTACCACTAGTTAGGTCTTGATTCAGTTGTAATGTTTCTCAGCTATAAGGTTCATCCTTTTATCTAATACTAATACCCTCTACACTTTCTTATTCCTATCTCTCTTCTCTGTATAATCTTATTTACTTCTTCTTTTGTGACGGTATCAGACCTTAAGATGTAAGCCTCTTCACAGAGTCTTCTTCACTGTGGAGAGCAGCACGATCCTAGGAGGAAATAAACAAAATCCGTATTAACAAAGTGAAATGGACGAGGTAAATATAGTCGAAACCATAAACAACTTAGAAGAACTTACATTTCAGCGGTATAGAAATACCATGAAAATCTATCTCGGGTGAATCTAGTAGCCCTAAGAAAAAAATATGTCTTCGGAGCTCTCAAAGTTCACTCGAGTCTCAAAATAAAAATTACATCTTTGTTAAGAGGTAATTTGGAAGCGTAACTGTGGGGAAACCATAATATTTAAAAGAATAATTATATATTTACAACCCATTCTGAATCTGATATTTGGAAATTAATAACTTAGATCATGAGCTTGAAAACCACAGGTCGACTCCTCGATATTAAGCCGTAAGAAACACATACCTAATTATGAGATAATGTCACCAACGAGGTTCTATTTTCGAATAGGGTTGTTACGCCCAGATGGTTTGGACCCAAAATAAAAACAATTAATAAAATTCGTTAGTGCCTGTTGAAGCTCTTAGAATAAATTTGAGGAAAATGAAGAAATTAAACTTTTGCGACCATCATAATCTAAACACCTTTGAGGAACAAATAAATCTACTCAAAAMGAACTCCTRCAGACTAACTCCTCGCGCAGAGAAAACWCACASGGTAACTTCTSGCGCAGAGCAATCCTATAGGGTGACTCCTCACGTAGAGTAAGCCTACAGGGTAAYTCSTCGTTCAGAACAACTCTTAAAGAGTAGATATATTCGTAAAACTATCACAGAGAGCTCGGTCTCTCATAACATAGCATGTTTCTTACAGAGAAAACAAGACTTAGAACAATCAATAGAGAGATAGATCAATCAATAGAGAGAGGGGGAGGAGATGGAGTTAAAGAAAGATATGAACCAAGAGGTAAAGAGAGAGGGGAAGGGAGAGAGAAAATGAAGGAATGAAAGATAAAGTGGGAGAGAAAGAGAGAGAGTAGGCTAGAGAGGGGAAAATAGGGAGAGAGGGAAGGAGAGAGAGAGGGGGCGTAGAAGAAGAGGGGCGGAAGGGGCGGGAGAGAGATGTAGGGGCAGGATTGAGGGAGGGATTGAGAGAGAGAGAGAGGGAGAGGAAAGAATGTGGGAAAAAGGTGGAGAGAATACAAAGAGAGTGATTAGCGTAGAGAGAGAGGGGAAGAAGGAGACAAGAATCAAGGGGAAGAGGGGGAAAATATAGAGGGATTGAGTGAGAGAGGGGGGGAGACAAAAAGAGAGAGGGAGTGGGGGAAAAGGGGGGAGAGAGAGAAGGGGGGATAGAGATATATTTCATGATAATAGGAATATGTGTGTGTTCCTGTTCCTAATAATATGTGCATTCTTTAGGAACATGTGAACGTTCCTAAAGCGTGACATGATTTTTATTTCAATTATTTTTAGGAACGACGTTTTTGTAGACATGTTTCTCGGGAAGGCGCGTGAATTCTTGAGAATGCACATGCGTTCATGGGAAATTTCTTATGTGTCGTGTTGAGTAGAGGTTCGGGGTTTTCCAAAACTGTCACATCATGAATGTGTGTGTGTTCCTAGAAATGTGCATGTGTTCCCACAAGTGTGTGTTCCTGTTCACCCTGTTTCCACTTTATCGTCCACCAACTTTGTGAACTCACCCAACATATTTAGATAATGAAAAATAGGGTTGTGTCGTAGCTACAACAACCACATACATAAAAATTAAAAAATTCTCCCGGACTGATCTATTTTCAATACATATAATATTGTCCTCTAATAGAGATTCCAATCGAATAGGTAATTTCACAAGTGACTTGCTTAACATATTGTCCCAAGAAACTAACAATTTTAAATAACATTTATGGTATTAAGGTTGAAAATTACCATGTGCTTCTTGGCTCACATGAGAGTGACTTATGAGTAAATGAGACATGGACCCCACACCATTATTTGGTTAGGGGATTTGTAGGGTTCTTGGCACCTTATTTGTTTTAAAGGAACCTTGATGGAGTTCCCTTGCGAACTTTACCCAAATGTATGCTTCAACATTGAGCCCCTTCTTGATATGAATAAATTGAACTTGACTGAAGACTTGAGAAAGCTTTTGGGTACTTCTTATTATTGATCTAAATTTGTTGTTGGATGGGCTTTCGAGATCATTGACTATTCATTTGATCATTGGCGAGTCCCCTAGCACTATCATTTTTTGTATTCCTGCCTCCTTGTTAATGACAAGACCACACCATAGAGAGTATGCTTCTTCCATGTTGCTGGAAATATTTTCAAGTCCCCAGGGATATTTGACTATTTGGATTCTTTCGGGATCATGTATTATCCCCCTCATGCCTACCACCCCTTAAAATAAATTTGAAGGACATGGGGGTGGGATTTGATCCACTTATGTGTGCATAGGTCAAGGGATCATTTAATATAATATCTTTGGGTGAAACCACACATTCGACCACTACATCAAGGTGTACCCATGGCTCGAGGAAATCCCTCATGGTAATTTAATCTTTTCCACCAATGAACAACTCCTTGCTCCTCACAAATGGGTCCAACCCCTTTACACATCATTTTAATATTACTTATCATTATTATTAATAATAATATTTAAGCTATATCCATGGCACAAAGATTCTGAACACATAAGTGCAATCATCTGTCACATAGATTAAGGTGCAAGAGTAATCATCAATTTTATTCATTGCGCAAGGAAATATAATCACATAAATTCAATCATTCATCACAATAAATTTTCACTTCGTGCAAGAATTCTAATATATAAAACAATCATTCATTACATGAAATTTCCATTTCACGCAAGAATTCTAATATCTAAAACAATCATTTATTACATTAGATTTTCATTTCGCACAAGAACTCTAATATCTAAAAGAATCATTCATTACATTATATTTTCATTGCGCACAAGAAGTCTAATATCTAAAACAATCATTCATTACTAGTATTAAGGTTATTTCATGATTCTGAGATGTAAGTAATTCTACCAAGGTTATATTTGAATCGTCTAATATCTAAAACAATCATTCATTACTAATATTAAGGTTATTTCATGATTCTGAGATGTAAGTAATTCTACCAAGGTTATATTAGATTCAAATATAGAGCAGCATCAGGTCTCAACTACTTCAAGCTACTAAATCATTCACCGCAATGTAGCACAACTAAAATACATTTTTAAGGACTTAACTTAATTAAGTAGTACCGTAAGGTTTCAAGGCTAGATCTCACATCCATACACAAGGTACCACACCATCTCTCTAGACCTTAACACTAGAAGACAAGGCTTCTTTAAAATTTCATTTAAGGAAATAATTAAAGCATCATTGTGCTTGAGAAAAAATGGAGATAACTTCCATACTAACTTACATAAACATGTGCACAAGGATTTTAATGTTAAATTAATTTCCAGTACAAAAAAGGGAGTCCTTCAAGTTGACAAATGTAATAATTCCATGATGTCCTACAAAAGTTAAAAAAACTTCCAGAATATTATAAGGGAAATTTAGTCAAATTCTGGGTGCCTTCCATTAATAGTTAAGATTTCGGTGGATTAACAAGTCCAAGGTACATGACTTTATAATTTCAAATCTTTCACCATGGCATTAACAAAAGAAAAAATTCACAACACAAGCTCAGACAACGAATTTGTGTTGTCATTAAATATTATGAATATGCTATGAGAAATTAAGAAAGGGTCATGGATCAACCGAATTGCCAAAAGCCAACCCTAATCGAAAACCAAGAGAGGTTAATTTCCCGTCAAAGCGCAAAGACAAAAGAGAAATTTCTGGGAAAAAGTGAGAAAAAACGTAGAGGGTTAAAGAAGGTTTCCATGCTAGGTGTAGGTAAAAAAAAATGTAGAGACACTAATTGAACTCAAAGAAACCTCCAAATGATGGAAGCTGGGCGAAATCCTTCATGATAAACGCAGAGAAAAAAACCAAGTAAAATTGCAGAGATAAATCATGGAAATAAAATGCCAGGAGAGAGCTCTAATTTGGGAGAAAATTTAATGCCATACACAGAGACAATCATGGATTAAAAATGACAGGAGGGAGCGAAAATTTGGGCGAAAATTTAATTCCATGCATAGAGATAATTCAGGGATTAAAACACAAGGAGGGAACTCTATGAATTTCATAGAGGACATTGATGTAAATGCATTGGGAAAGGGAAGAAAGGCATAGATCCTTTGCTTCAGAAAACACAGAGAAGAAATAACACAAAAATTGTCGGGGACAAGTGCATAGAGGAAAAACTGCATAGCTTGGGGGGTTAAGGTTTTGGGTAAGGGTAGCAAACTCTGATACACTCCACTCGAGTTACAACAGTTACTGAAAATAAAAAGACGAGCTCACACCTGTGATGGTATTTACTACGTAAAGAAAATCCCCACAGAACAACTAGAGAAGTGTTTAAAACAAACATCAACGCATTGTTATCCTCTTCTAGAGCTTGTAGAGACAAGGAACAAAAATGCAGAGAGAGAATTCAATGTGATTTGATAAAAATGAAGATGCTTAAAAACTGGGCAAACATAGAGGTGAAATGAAGTTCGTTGGGTAAGAAGGAAAATCGCAGAGGTTAAAACCCATCAAATACGCAGAAGATGCATTCCTAACGGAGAGGTCCTTAAAGGAAACGTTGAGGTTATGAAACCCATCCAAATTAGCAGAGGAAGAAAATCTAAAGGGAACGTAGAGGGGAAAAACGAGTTCGCCCAACAAGGAGACAATAGTTGAGTTGACCATTCTAGACAAAATGCATAAGTGAAAGTCTCAGAGATGTCAAAAACAATGTAGAGAGTATCGAAGGTAAATGAATGCCAGGGGGCTCGTAAGGTTGGGAGAAATGTAAACATTAAACGAAAATGGTTTTCTAAGAGAAACCCAGGGTAGAAGCACTAGGGGCACGGCTACACTTTTCAGAAAAAGGGTCAGAAGTTTTATAGTAAAAACAAATCGCAAGCAACAAGCATCTTATACGAACTAAGCCTCAACATATAATAGGAAAAATAAAACTAAGATTGCTCCCAATGATCTATACATCAATTTATACTTCAAAATGAAACTACAGATATCAAGATTACAAATACAATCATTATATCACCAAGAACGCATGCGTTTTACAAACATTCAAACTTAGTCTCCATTAACATCAATATTCAAATCTATAAGATGACATTTATTTTTTCAACAAATAAATAATTAAATATACAGTACTGTGTCCAAAAAATAGTGGTAATGGAGTTGTGCATCTATCTTACAACCAACCCATGTCCTTTCCAGGCTAGCACATCATCAATCCACCTTTGTATACTTCCTAATTGGTGATAATTCACCGATACCTCCCATCCAATGCTAGGGTTACTCTTCTTCCCCCGTAGCCCCTGAGCCTCAAAGGGGCCATGCACACACAACCAAAATCCTCTAGCTCCCTGCTCACCTCGCAAGGTAGAGCCAACACTCTCTCTCTCGAACTAGGTATCCCAACTCTCGCAATTAAAAGCAGTTACAATTTCTGCAGCATAACCTTAATCATAACTCGTGTGATCCATTCCTCCTCTCACCCATTTTTTTTATAGAATCTCCTTAGTGACAACTTTCCATTTTCACATTTAAATTTTTATTTTTTAATTTAATTAGGAATTATCCCCCCCATACACTTGTCACCTATTCCCTTAGTTTCACAAGTAAATCAACAATTTAATTTAATTACAATTCAATTTCCTTCACCCATCCTAAAAGTGCTCCTAAAATCACTCCTATTTGTCCCTTTATTCCCTTTATTTCCCATTTATGAATGACTCCTTTCTAAAAAGGAGTTGAGTTAAAATAGGAATGTTCTCTAGTTAGAATAGTCTTTATATACCTTTCTATGCTTACACCTTATTGTACTCTTTATTCGTTTCTTATTTTAATTTATGATTTTGGTGTTTACTCGCACAATGTGTATTAAATCACTGTTTAGCTTCTTCTTTTTTATTGATTTCTTAAATTGATTTTATTTCACCCTTGATTATTTATTTATAAAATTATCTTTTAGTCTTCTCAGCAATCTTACAATTAGGATTAGTTACATTTTTATTTGCACGAGCTTAGACCCTTATGGATTATGCTTAATAAATTCATTCTTTAGTTAATTAATTAATCAATTAAAAAATTTGACAAGCGATCAAGATTTTAGAAGGTTTAACATTCACTCAAAGTTTTCTAGGCCACCTAGGTTCTTTGACTCATTTTTTTAAATTCTACGACGTGCCCTTCAAGATGCACTTAGTTATCCAAGGGTGTGGCATGCCCTTGATTCAAATTTTCTTAATTTCACGACATGCCCTTCAAGACACACTCTGTGCTCCAAGGGTGTCACTCGGCTTTGACTAGTTTTGGTAGTTTTCCAACCCCTGGAGTCAACACTCCATTCGGGTGACCTTGTGAGAGACTAAGGGTCTCTAAGGTATAAGGAACCTACCTTATTACATGTCCCTTAGAATATTTGTGAGTGGCTGTCCCAGTCTTCCCTCATGACATCGTGGATCTCGTGAACTAGGTAATCATTAACCTACAATTCGAGCCACGAAAGGAGTGCTAGTAGGTTGTGACAGGGCTTCTACCACACCTCTCCCTCAACATATAGTTGTTTCCCATGGCCCCTTTACTCCTTATGTGAGTCTGATTAACAACCAATCGTCAGCCTGCATCTATCAACAAACACTTTCAATGATCCATAAACAACACCATAATATACCCGATCATATGTAACATATGCATAAATAAAATAATCAAACCAATAAAATCCACTCCCTGACTTGATTGAGAGTACAAGGAGGTCCATTGATGCCATTGGAATCCTTAATATGTCAAGTGTCCTTCACACTCAGGGGAAACTCGTCAATAGAATATGTCAATACATAGATATCAAATAACATAACATCATAATGCATCAACATCATCATAAGAATCCATAAGCGAAATTGACAACATATACTAAAACTTGATCACTTGCACACAAGTGTCCTCAAAGAATAAGCCAATAACATGTGCTCACAAAAGCAAGATGTTTCATACACCCCCTCTTGTTTTAAACTTTGTCTTGAAGTTTTACAGTATATATATGCAGTAAATAAAGCATCTGACAAGATCTAAAAGTCTAACTATCAAATAAATATGGAAATTGTTGGCGCATATCATATGTCTCCTCCCAGGTAGTCGACTGTGGACTATAATTTTCTCATTGGACCTTGACCTGATCGAATGTTAGATGCCGCATTTGTCGAATGTGATTTTCCATAATGCATATTGGCTATGCCATGAGTACACCCTCATTTGACACCTACAAGGAACTCATGTCAATCACATGGGTAGGATCACTAACATAATGTCTCAAAACAAATACATGAAAAACATCGTGCATATGCCTCAAAGAATCATGCAAGGCTAGTTGATAGGCCACGGGCCCTTTCTTTTCCACAAATTTGAAATGTCCCGCAAACTTAGGAGAGTGTTTAGGACCCTTTCCAAACTTGATTTAACTCTTGTGTGGTTTCACTCACAAGAAGACTCGATCTCCAACTTCATAACTATGATCAACGCAATGCATATCGACATAACTCTTCTTCTAATCTTGCACTCTTTTAATCCTTTGTCTTATCATTTACATTTGTTCTTCCATTTCCTAGATTGCTTCTGGTCCTACCAGGACCCTATCCTGAATTTGATCCCAACTTAAAGGCATCTGACATGGTTGCCCATAAATAAACTGAAATCATGACATATTAATGGTGCTTTGATAGTTATTGTTGTACGCAAAATCTACGAGTGTCGAGAACTCTTCCCAACCTTTCTGTTTTTCCATCACATACATACGCAACATATCTTCAAAAATTTGGTTCTCCGTTTTTGTTTTCCCATCTATCTCAGGGTGATACGATGTACTAAAGTTAAGTTGGGTTCCCAAGGCCTCTTGGAAACTAGTCCAAAAAATTCTTGTAAACATTGATTCTCTATTGGATATGATCCTTTTAGGCATTCCATGCAATCTCACAATATAATTGATAAAAACTCTAGCTATGTATGGCACAAATAGGTCATATGAACATGAATAAAATGTGCACTCTTCGTCAGAGTGTCTACTACCATGAAAATCGAATCATGCCTCCTTTCCATCAGCGACATTCCAACAATAAAGTGCATCAAAACGACCTTCCATTTTGAGTCTGGAATACCGTATGGATGTAGTAATCCTGCTAGATGTTTATGTTCATACTTTACTTTCTAACATTGTAGACACCTCTCCACATAGTTAACTATGTCTGCCTTCACTCCATTCTAGAAGAATAAGTGCTTAAGGTCTACCCTCATCTTTGTGATTCTTGGATGAGCCATGTACACTTCTCTATGAGATTTTTTTAAGATAAAATTTCTCAAATCGTCGTTAGGCAGTATGTAAATCCAGTTATTATACCTCATCATTTCTTCGTTGTCCAAAGGATATCCTTCAAACCTAGGTACCAACATGGTGTCTTGTTTGATATTTTCCTTAACTTCTTTATATCAGTCATCTCCACGTTGTATAGTTAAAATATTTTCTTGAATATTCATCTGAAGAGGTATCACTGAAAATATGTGTGGTCTCTAAATCAATGCATCTACCACTTTGTTCACTATTCCTTTTATTTAGGTAATCTCAAAATTGTACTAGCTAAGAATTTCTGACCAATGCCTTTGTCGCGCGTTCAATTCACTATGCATAAAAATGTGTTGCAGACCACAGTTCTTCGTTTTTAGTTAGAATTTTCTTCCAATCAGGTAGTGTCTCCACACTCTCAGACCATACACAATGTCCAATAACTCTAAATCATGCGTCACATAGTTCTCCTCATGCTTTCTTAATTTTCTTGAGATGTAAGAGATCACTCAACCATATTGCATCACGACTCCGTCTAAGCCTTCCTTGGATGTGTCTTTTCATACCAAGAATTCCTCATCCATGTCGGGAACTTTTGATATCGACGTTGTCATCAACAACTCCTTGAGCCTTCGAAATTATTCCGTGCATTTCTCGGTCAATACAAACTTATTTTTTTTCTTCTGCAATTTTATAATCGGATTTGCTATCTTCGAAAAACCTTGGAAGAACCATTGATAATATCCTACTAAACCCATGAAGCTACATACTTATCGTACGTTCGTTGGCGCAAGCCACTGCATAATAGCCTCTACCTTCGCTGGATCCACAATGATTCCTTCGTCAGAGATAACATGCCCCAATTAATGAATCCTCGATTGATAAAAAGATCATCTCAACAGTTTCCTGTATAATTTGTTCTCTTGTAAACACTGTAGTGCCAGGCACAAATGTTGATCATGTTATTTAGTCATTTGAAAATATATCAATATGCAGTCAATGAATAGTTAAAATCACTTATCCAAGTATTCACAGAACACCCCATTCATCAAGCTCGTGAATACCCCTAGGGCCTTTGTCTGTCCAAACCGTAAAACAATAAACTCGTAATTCCCGAACCTCGTCTTGAATGAGGTCTTAGGAATGTCTTCCACTTTGATCCTTAACTAGTGATCTCATGATCTCAAGTTGATCTTTCAAAACACAGTCACGCCCTTCATTTGGTCAAAAAAATCGTCTATTATGTAAATGGATATTGGTTCTTCATCATTTCCTTATTCAATTGACGGTTGTCAATACAGAGTCTCCATGACCCATCCTTCTTCCATAATAAAATAACAGATGCACCTAAATGTTACACGCTGGAACGTATAAGTCCCAGGTCCAATAACTCCTTCAGTTGCATTTTCAACTCCTGCAACTTAGGTGTTGACATCTGATAAGGCTCTCTTTCGATTGACTCAGTTCCAAGTTTTAGGTCAATTGTAAACTCCAATTCTCTTTCGGGTGACAAACCTGGTAACTCTTCTAGGAACACATTCGCAAACTCTTGTACTGCCAGAAGTTTTTCTAATCCTTTCTCCACACCCTTGTCATTCAATGCTGAGATTTCATATAGCTTGCATCCTTTGTGCATGCTCTTTCATAGTTATAGGGAAGAAATGAACCTTAGGGAAATTCCCTAGAGTCTTCCTACAATCACTCATCTATGTCCCTCATCATCGATCAAACTCAACCGTTTCATCTTATAGTTGAGTATCTCATC
Organism: Picea engelmannii; assembly: GCA_009831015.1. Classification (NCBI taxonomy): domain Eukaryota; kingdom Viridiplantae; phylum Streptophyta; class Pinopsida; order Pinales; family Pinaceae; genus Picea; species Picea engelmannii. Next base: position 120,070 of record ML800886.1, on the reverse strand, counting down.
ATGCGGTTCCAACCAGTCCATATCGATCATGACGTCATAAGATCCTAATATCGTGACGTACAGATTGACCTTTGTTACAAAATCTCCCAGGTTGAGGCTACAGTGCATAACCTTTCCTCCAATATTCTTCTTGGAACCCAAATAAATTTACACATAGCTAAACTCCTCATGTTCGACTTCCTTTATCTTTATTATTTTTATCACTGCTCCAGAAATAAATCTCTCTATAGCACCAGCATCTATAAAAATACTAAAGGCATGGTCAGCGATGGTAGCTAACGTCTCGAGCACAATATACTGGTGCTCGGCCTAGCGGTTATTCATTGTTGCATGAATCTGGTGGGCCTTGCCTAAATCTCTAATGATAGTGTGTTCGGCTGACCCGATAGCTCTAGCCCTCTCAACCGGATAGTCACACTAGTAATGTGGCTCTCCACATGTCCAACATTGAATCTTTGGTTTAGTACTCCTTGTCACCGAAGTAGATGTTTCTGTCCCACCATCCTGAAACCCCAGTATGTTCTACTAAACAGGCCTAAATTGATGCTGCTACGGATGACACTTGTTGGTGTTGTGGTCCTCTATAGGGAGTCCTTTGCTGAGTTGTCTGTCTTCATGGTGTTGTGAACGTGGATCCTCTCGGAGTACCTTGAAACCGTGATGAATGTATAACTTGTGTTTGATGTTGCTACGCACCAGATGCCACCTATCTCTTCCATCTCGTAGGAGTCCTTCCCTAGCCCCCGATGATTAGCTCTTCCTCAAATATGATGGCCTTTTGGAATACATCGTGCAACATCTGATGCATTGGGATCCTCTTTTTTGCACGAATGATGATGTTAAGGCCAAACACAAACTTGTTAACCTTGATTTTCTTGGTATTCAGATGTTTATCATACCTAAGTATCTCCATGATTGGGCCTCATACTCGGGCACCGTACGAACACCTTGTTGCAAGGCGTTGAACTCATTGAGTTGGCGCTCAACAAATTCCCCTGAAAAATAAATATTCGTGAACCGCTCCTTGAACAGTTCCCGTGACACTTTTTTGACGACCATGTTCAGCTGTGGCAAGAGCATCTTCCACCATAGAAGAGTTCTCCCATTCAGCTGAAATATCACCATGCAAACTTTCATGTTGAAGGTGTAGTCACAAAGTGTGAAGCACATCGCCATGTTCTTGAACCATGCCTCAACGACTGTGCCATCTGTGGAACCCAAGAACTCGGGAAACTTGACCTTCTCAAGTTCTTTGTGAATGCTACCAGTACTGGATGGGGCGCATTGTAGATCATCAAGGGGTACAGGTTCCCTAGCCTCATGTCTATCTATTCTGTTAATCAAGGCCTCTTAAATTCTATGAAAGGACCTCATCAACCCAACCACATCCCCCACAACAATCTGCTCTTGTCCAATGACTTGTTCCTCTCCTTTGCGATTAGACCCCTCTAGCGTCGATGCTACTGGAGGCGTCGCACCTCCTCCCCCACCATGTCATCAGCCTTCACGGAATCCTCTAACCATGATTACCTGCAGGGACACAATTAAATTTAATTAGTGATAAATTATTAATCAAGTGTTTAGTACACTGGAAGGTGTAATGATCCCAAGTCGTGGGGTTGAACCCTCTCTGATACCATATGTAATTCCCCCTTTGTTACGACTAGGAAAATATAATGACACATAATCAACAAGAATCATAAATGGAGGCCCAAGATCAACTCATCACGATCAAATGGAATCATCAATACTTTTAATCGCTCAACTCATCACAGAAAGATAACATAATATAACATAAGGATAACATAAAGATAACATAAATATGACAAAAAGATACTACCCTCCCAACCTACCCTGGAAGGTTAGGACCTCCAAGACACATGAGAAACACTCAAGCCAAGGATTCATCCGATTGATTTTGACCACTTATGGTCTCAGGGCTGACGAATGTTCTAAGGAACAACGAGGTGTATAAATCCCACTAAGACAATCAAATCCACAATCAACTAGATCAAATGCATCGTCATACATCACATAAACTTATCGTCATACATCACATCTAATTCATGGTGTGCAAGTATTCTAACTAACCATATAACTCATCATACATCACATTAAATCCAAGGCAGGAGAGAAATCATCAGTTATATTCATGGAACAAAGATTCCAATCACATAAGTGAAATCATCCATCACATTGATTAAGGCCCGAGAGTAATGATCAATTTTATTCATTGCGTGAGGAAATCTAATCGCATAAATTCAATCATTCATCACATTAAATGATCACTTCGTACAAGTCTAATATCTAAAACAGTCATTCATTACATTAAATTTTCATTTCATGCAAGAAGTCTACTATCTAAAACAATCATTAATTACATTCAATTTTCATTCTGCGCAAGAAGTCTAATATCTAAAATAATCATTGATTACATTATATTTTCATTGCGTGCAAAAAGTATAATATCTAAAACAATAATTCATCACTAGTATTATGGTTATTTCATGATTCTGAGATGTAAGTAATTCTACCAAGGTTATATTAGATTCAAATCTAGAGCGGCATTAGGTCTCAACTACTACAAGATATTGAATCATTCACTGCTTTATATCACAGCTAAAATACATTTTTAAGGACTTCACTTAATTAAGTAATACCGTAAGGTTTTAAGGCTAGATATCACATCCATACATAAGGTACCACACCATCTCACTAGACCTTAACACTAGAAGACAAGGTTACTTTAAAAATTCATTTAAGGAAATGATTAAAGCATCATCGCACTTGAGAAAAAATGGAGATAGCTTCCATACTTACATAAATATTTGCACAAGGATTTCAATGTTAGCTTAATTTCCAGTAGGAAACAAGGAGTCCTTCAAGTTGACAAATGTAAGAATTCCAATATGTCGTACAAAAGCTAAAAGAAGCTACTGGAATATTATAAGGGAAATTTAGTTAAGGTTTGGGTGCCTTCCTTTAATAGTAAATTTTTGGGTGGATTAACAAGTCAAGGGTACACGTCTTTAGAGTGTCATCTCTGCCAGGATGTCATTAATAAAAAAACAAATTCACAATGCAAGCGCAGACACAAAATTTGCGTTGTCATTAAATATGATGAATATGTTGTCCGTAATTAAGAAAGGTTCATGGATCAACTGAGCTGCCGAGAGAGAACCCTAATCAAAAGCCAAGAGTGGGTAATTTTTCATCAAAGCATAGAGATAAAAGAGAAATTTCATGGAAAAAGTGAACAAAAATGCAGAGGGTTAAAGAAGGTTTCCATGATGGGTGTAGATAAAAAAAATGTGGAGACACTAATCGAACCCAGAGAAAACTTCAGTTGATGGAAGATGGGAGAAATCCTTGGGGAAAAATGAAGAGAAAAAAAAGAAGCAAAATCACAGAGATAAGTCAGGGAAATCAAACGCCAGGAGGGAGCTCTAATTTGGGAGAAAATTTAATTTCATAGAAAGAGATAATCAGGGACTAAAAACGCGAGGAGGGAGCTCTAATTTGGGCAAAAATTTAATGCCATACATAGAGATAATTCAAGGATTAAAACCCCATGAGGGAACTCTATGAATTTCACAAAGGGCAGTGATGTAAATACGTTGGGCAAGGGAAGCAAGGCGCAGAGCCTTTTCTTCAGAAAACACAGCGTAGAAATAACACCAAAATCACCGAGCACAAGTGCATAGAGAAAAAACCACATAGCTTGGGAGGTTGAGGTGCTGAGTAAGGGTAGAAAACGCTGAGACACTCCACTCGACTTACAATAGTTACTTAAATTAAAAAGACAAGTGCACACCCATGTCGGGATTTACTATGTAAAGAAAATCCCCACAACACAACTAGACAAGTGTTTAAAACAGACATCAATGCATTATTATCCTCTTCTAGAGCTCGTAGAGACAAGGAACAAAAATGCAGAGAATAGAGAATTCAGGGTGATTTGAGAAAAACGTAGATGCTTAAAAACTGGCCAAACACAGAGGTGAAATGAAGTTTTCTCTGTAAGAATGAAAACCACAGAGGCTAAAACCCATCAAATAAGCAGAATATGCATGCCTAACAGAAAGGTCCTTAAAGGAAACACTGAGGTTATAAAATCCATCCAAATTCACGAAGGAAGAAAATGTAAAAGGAACGTAGAGGGGAAAAACGAGTTCTCTGAGAAAGGATACAATAGCTGGGTTTACCATTCCAGCCAAAGAGAATAAGTGAAAGTCTCAGAGATGTTAAAAAAAATGCAAATAATATCTAAGGTAAATCAATGTCAGGGGGATCGTAAGGCTAGGCGAAATGTAAACATCAAACGTAAAGGGTTTTCTAAGAGAAACACAGTGAAGAAGCAACTGGGGCATGGCTATGTTTTTTCAGAAAAAGGGGTGGAGGTTTCATAGTAAAAAAAAAATCGCTAGCAACAAGAGTCTCATACAAACTAAGCCTCAACAGATAATAGGAAAAACAAAATTGAGATCGCTTCCACTGATCTATACATCAATTTATACTTCAATAAGAAACTACATATATTAAGATTACAATATACAATATTTATATCACCAATAACGCATCTGTTTTATAAACATTCAGACCTAGACTCCATTGCTGTCAATATTCAAATCTATAAGAGTACATTAATTTTTGCAATACATAAATAATTAAATATACAATATCGTGACCAGAATATAGTTGTAATGGATTTTTTAGTCTGTCCAACAACCAGTACGTGTCATTTCCACGATTTCACCTTGTTAATCTTCCTCTCCTTCCTGCTAATTGGTGAGACTTCACCGGTACCTCACAGCCAATGCTAGGCGTACTCTTCTTCCCCCTGAGCCCCCCGAGATGAAAAGGGGCCACACACACACAACCATAATCCTCTAGCTCCTAGCTCGCCTCGCAAGGTAGATCCACCACTCTCTCTCACGAGTTGGGTATCCCAACTCCCACAAGTAAAACCAGTCAAAATTTATGTAGCAGAACCTTACTCATAACCCCTTTGATCCATTCCTCCTCTCAGACGTTTGTTTCATAGAATTTCCTTAGTGAAAACTTGTCATTTGCAAAATTCATTTTTTTTTAAATTAATTAGGAATTATCCCCCCCATACACTTGTCATATGTTCCCTTAGTTGCACAAGTAAATCCACGATTCAATTTAATTAAAAGTCAATTTCCCCCACCCATCCTAAAATCACTCCTATTTTTAACCTTTTTTCCCTTTATTTCCCATTTATGACTAACGCCTTTCTAAAACGTAGTTGAGTCAAAATAGGAATGTTCTCTATTTAGACTAGACTTTAGATACCTTTCTATGCTTACACCTTCTTGTACGCTTTATTCCTTTCTTATTTTAATTTCTAATTTTGGTATTTACTTTCACAATGTGTATTAAATCAATCTTTAGATTTGTTTTATTTGTATTGATTTCTTAAATTGATTTAACTTCACCCCTCATTATTTACTTTATAAAATTAGCTTTTAGTCTTCTCACTAGTCTTAGACTTAGGATTAATTACATTTTTATTTGCATGACCTTAGACCCTTAGGGATTATGCTTAATAAATTGATTCTTTAGTTAATTAATTAATCAATTAATTAATTCGACACGTGTTCAAGATTTTATAAGGTTTAACATTCGCTCAAAGTTTTCACCTAGATTCCTTGACTCATTTTTTTAAATCCCACGACATGCCCTTAAGGACGCACTCAGTGCTCCAAGGGTGCCACTAGCCTTTGATTCAAATTTTTTTAATTTCACGACATCCCCTCTAAGACACACTCTGTTCTCCAAGTGTTCCACTCGCCTTTAACTGGTCTTTGTAGTTGTACAACCCCTCGAGTCAGGACTCCATTTGGGAGACCTTGTGAGAGACTAAGGGCCACTAGGGAATAAGGATCTTGCCTTATTGCATGCCCCTTATAATCTTTCTGAGAGACTGTATCAGTCTTCCCTCATGGTATCGTGGATCTCTCGAACTAGGTAATCGTTAACCTACAATTTGAGCCACAACGGGAGTGCTAGTAGGTTGTGACAGGGTTGTTGCCACACCTCTCCCTAAAGATATGGTTGTTGTGCATGGCCCCTTTATTCGTTATGTGAATCTTATTAGAAAGAAATCGTCAACCTGCATCCATCAATGAATATTTTCAATGATCCATAAGAAACACCATAATATACCTAATCATATGTCACATATGCATAAATAAAATACTCAAACTAATAAAATCCACTCCCTTACTCAATCCAGAGTCCAAGGAGGTCCATTCATGACATTAACATCCTCAACATGTCAAGTGTCTTGCACACTCAAGGGAAACTCATTAATAACATTTGTCAATACATAGATATCAAATAACGTAACATCATAATCCATCAACATCATCATAAGAATCCACAAGCAAAACAAACAACATATACTAAAACTGAATCACTTGCACGCAAGTGTCCTCAAAGAATAAGACAATAACATGTGCTCGCAAGAGTGAGATGTTACACATTTGTTTCCATGGGTGACCATAATTAACCATGGCTGACCATGGTTGACCATGGTTTACTATGGTTGACCACGTTAGTCCATGGTTTACTATGGTTGACCATGTTTGACTATGGTTGGCTATGTTTGACCATGTTTAACAATGGTTGACTATTATTGAAGTTGTTTGAGCATGGTTGAGCATGCTTGTCAATGGTTGAATATGGTTCACGAGGTTGGACTATTGGAAATGATGGTTTGACCTGGTTGATTATGTTTGACTATCGTTCATTATTATCAACCATGTTTTAGCATAGTTGACTATGGTTGACCATGCTTCCTTATGGGTTATAATGGTTGACCTTGGTAGTGCATTTTTTATTATAATTGACTTTAGTTGATCATTGTTGACTAATAATATTTGAATATGGTTAATTATAGTTGACCATTTTTTACCATGGTCAAGCATGTGTGAAGTCCATCCTTAACTTGATTGAGTTTTGTTGACTATCAACTTTCATTTACTAAGTTTAACTATATTTGAATTTAGTCAACTATGGTTGACCTTGGTTGGCTATAATTGACATGTTTTGTTATAGTTGAGTGTGATTTACCATGTTTGACTATGGTTGAGTGGTTGACTATTGTTGACCTTGGTTGATTATGCTTGACTTTTCCTAGCCATGTTTTCTTATAGTTGACCATGGTTGACCATTCTTTACTATGATTGACCATGATTGACTATTTTTACTATGCGTGACTATAGTCACACATGGTTTAACATGGTTTACTATGATTGACTATGATTGACCATATTTGATTATGGTTGGCCAATGGCCATGGTTGACTATGGTTGGACATGGTAAACCATATTTGACCGTGATTAACAATGATTGACTATGGTTGAACATGTATAACCACGGTTTAATATGGTTGTCCATGTTTGACTATTGTTAACAATGGTTGGCTATGTTAGACCTTGTTTAACCATGGTTGACTATGGTAGACCATATTTAACCATGGTTGTTTAATGATTGACCATATTTCACCAGTTTGACTATGGTTAATGATTGTTTGATTGTGTTTGACCATTGTCAACCATGGTTGATTTTTTTTTACTATAATTGACTATGATTGATCACGTTTGACTATGGTTTAGTACACTTGACTATGGTTGAATTTCTATAGTCCTCATGGTTATGTTGCATTCCAAAGTTCATGAAGGGTTGACCATGAATTCATGAAGTGTTGACCATGGTTAAATATGGTTGTCCATGTTCTACTATGGTTAACCATGTTTGGCTATGGTTAATTGTTGATGATCTTGTTAACTTTGGTTAAGTATAGTTGACTTGGTTAAGTATCATTGACTTTGTATTTAGATATAACTTTAATATGTAGGAATAAAGTATCAATGATGAAATTGCACACTACCCAACTCTTCCACAGTTACTAGTTAGCACACCACTAGCACTGAGATTAAATGGTGAAAACACCTATCAATCCTTGGCTAAAGAAATATGGAATATGAAATGGATGCGAAGAGATAAAGTTCGACCACTTCATCTACTTATTTGCATCGCCATAAAACAGACACCAAGACACCATATGAAATGGATCTTATCATCATCTGCATATGCGTACAACATTCTGCATCCATAATAGGATCCCCTCAACTTCCTTAACCATCGACAAACATGAAACATAGATAAACCATACACCACAATGAATCAATCAATTGGTGGCACCATTAACAATCAACAGTTAGTGTAATTATTACTATATTTTTAACTTTTTAAATTTGTAAATTACATATTATTACTATATTTTTAATTTCATAAATTTGTAAATTGTTATTTTTTAGTTAACATTATATATTATTACTATATCTAAATGAAATTATATATTATTAATGTATTTTTAATTTTGCATTAGTAAAAGGCCTTATATATGTTGATGAATGTTAGAACATTAACTGTTGATGAGAGTTAGAACATTAACAATGATGATAGATACCCATAGACGAGATAGATGGAATGAATGTTTCAATTTCTTCTATACTCTGTTATGATTTTTTTTTTACTATTGTTGTCTATGATTGATCATGTTTGACTATGGTTTACTACACTTGACTATGGTTGAATTTTTATAGTCCTCATGGTTATGTTGCATTCAAAATTTCATGAAGGGTTGACCATGAATTCATGATGGGTTGACTATGGTTAATTATGGATGTCCATGTTCTACTATTGTTAACCATGTTTGACTATGGTTAATTGTTAATGATCATGTTAACTTTTGTTAAGTATCATTGAATTTGTATTTAGATATAGCTTTAATATGTAATAAGAAAGTATCAATGATGAAATTGCACACTACCCAACTTTTCCACGGTTACTAGTTAGCACACCACTAGCGTTCAAATTAAATGGTGAAAACACCTATCTATTCTTGGCCTATAGGAATATGGCATATGAAATGGACGCGAAGAGAGAAAGTTCGACCACTTCATATACTTATTCGCATTGCCATAAAACAAACATGAAGACACCATATGAAATGGAGCTTATCATCATCTGCATATGCGTACAATAGTTTGCATCCACAATAGGATGCCCCCAACTTCCTTAACCGTCGACAAACATGAAACATAGATCAACCATACACCACAATGAATCAATCAATTGGTGGAAAAGTTAACAATCAACAGTTAGTGTAATTATTACTATATTTTTTATTTTATAAATTTGTAAATTGTATATTATTACTATATTTTTAATTTTATAAATTTGTAAATTGTTATTTTTTAGTTAACATTATATATTATTACTATATTTAATTGACATTATATATTATTAATCTCTTTTTAATTTTTTATTAGTAAAAGGTCTTATATATGTTGATGAGTGTTAGAACATTAACAAAGATGAAAGATACCCATAGACGAGATAGATGGAATGAATGTTCCATTTTTTTCAATTTCTACAGGAAGATGGCATATGAAATGGACGCAAAGGGAGAAAGTTCTACCACTTTATCTACTTATTCACATCGCCATAAAACAGACGCCAAGACACCATATGAAATGGATCTTACCATCAACTGCAGTCTGCATCCACAATAGGATTCCCCCAACTTCCTTAACCGTCAACGAACATGCAACATAGATCAACCATACACCACAATGAATGAATCAATTAGTGGTACAGTTAAAAATAAACAATTAGTGTAATTATTACTATATTTTTAATTTTATAAATTTGTAAATTATATATTATCACTATATTTTTAATTTTATAAATTTGTAAACTGTTATTTTTTAGTTAACATTATATATTATTACTATATTTAATTGACATTATATATTATTAATGTCTTTTTAATTTTGTATTAGTAAAAGGTATTATATATGTTGATGAGTGTTAGAACATTAACAAAGATGACAAATACCCGTAGGCAAGATAGATGAAATGAATGTTCCAATTTCTTCAATACATAACATCATAATCGATCAACATCATCATAAGAATCCACAAGAGAAGCAGGCAACATATACTAAAATTGGATCACTTGCATGCAAGTGTCCTCAAAGAATAAGCGAATAAAATGTGCTCACAAGAGATGGATGTTACATACACCCCCTCTTGTTTTAAACTTTGTCCTGAAGTTTTACACTATATATATGAAGTAAATAAAGCATCTGGAAAGATCTAAAAGTCTAACTATCAAATAAATATGGAAACGGTTGGCACATATCATATGCATCCTCCCGAGTAGCTGAGTGTGGACTATAATTTTCCCACTAGACCTTGACCTGATCGAACGTTCGACGTCGCAATTGTCGAATTCGATGGTCTAAAATGAGGATTGGATCCACCATGAGTGCACCCTCATCTGACACCTGCAAGGAACTCATGTCAATCACATCGGTAGGATCACTAACATAATGTCTCAAAATAGATACATGAAAAACATTGTGAATACGCCTCAAGGAATCAAGAAAGGCTAGTCGATAGGCCACATGCCCTTTCTTTTCCAGAACTTTGAAACAACCCACAAAATTAGGAGATATTTTAGCACCCTTTCCAAAATTGATCGAACTCTTGTGCGGTTTCACCTGCAAGAATACTCTATCACCAACTTCATAACTAATATCAATGCGATGCACATCGACTTAACTCTTCTATCGATCTTGCGCTTCTTTAATCCTTTGTTTTATCGTTTTCATTTGCTCTTCCATTTCTTAGATTGCTTGTGGTCCTACGAGGACCCTATCCTCAAGTCTATCCCAACTCAAAGGCATCTGACACGGTCTCCTATAAAGGAACTCAAATAATACCATCTTAATGGTGCTTTGATAGTTGTTGTTGTACGCAAACTCTACCAGTGGAAAGAACTCTTCCCATTGCTTTTGTTGGTCCATCTCATACGTATGCAACATATCTTTAAAAAAATGGTTTGTTCTTTCTGTCTTCTTTTCTGTCTCACGGTGATACGCTATACTAAAGTTAAGTTGGGTTCCCAAGGCCTCTTGGAAACTAGTCCAACAACTTCATGAAATTAATGATTCTCTATTGAATATGATCCTTTTAGGCACGCCATGAAATCTCACAATATCGCTTATAAAAAATCTAGCTATGTATGGCACCTGATACGTCATGCACATAGGAATAAAATGTGCACTCTTCATCAGAGTGTCTACTACCACGAAAATTGAGTCATGCCTCCTTGCCGTAAATGAAAATCCAACAATAAATTACATCAAAATGACCTCCCATTTCAATTACGAAATAACTTGTGGATGTAGTAATCTTGTTGGATGTCTATGTTCAGCCTTTACTTTTTAACATTCCAGACACCTCACCACATAGATAACTATGTCTGCCTTCATTCATTTCCAGAAGAATAAGGGCTTAAGGTCTACCCTCATCTTCGTGACTCCTAGATGATCCATGTACACTACTCTATGAGCTTCGTTTAAGATCAAAATTCTCAAATCCTTTTTAGGAAGTACATAAATCTGGTTATTATATATCATCAGTCTGTCGTTTTCCAAAGTATATCCTTCAAACCTAGGTACCAGCATGGTGTCTCGTCCAATATTTTCCTTAACTTATTTATACCAGTCATGATCACGTTGTATAGTTAGAATATTTTCTTGAATATTCATCTGAAGAGGTATCACCAAAAATATATGTGGTCTATGAGTCAACGCATATTCCACTCCGTTCACTATTCATTTTATGTAGGTAATATCAAAATCATACTCGCTAAGCAGTTCTAACAAACGCATTTGTCGTACATTCAAGTCACTTTGTGTAAAAATGTGTTGCATACCACATTTGTCCATTTTTAGTTCGAATTTCCTTCCAATCAGGTAGTGTCTACACACTCTCAAGGCATACACAATGGCCAATAACTCCAAATCATGCGTCGTGTAATTCTCCTCATCCTTTATTAATTTCCTTGAGATGTAAGTGATCACTCGACTGTCTTGAATCAAGACTCTGCCTAAGCCTTCCTTGGATGCCTCTGTGCATACCAAGAAGTCCTTGTCCATGTATGGGAATTTTAATATCAACGTTTTCATCAAAAACTCCTTGAGCCTTCAAAATTCTTCCATGCATTTCTCAGTCCATACAAACTTCTTGTTTTTCTTCTGCAATTTCGTAATCAGATTTGATATCTTCGAAAAACCTTCGGCGAACCGTCAATAATATCCTTCTAAACCGATGAAGCTACATACCTCGAGTACGTTTTTCAGTGTAGGCCATTCCATAATAGCCTCTACCTTCACTAGATCCACAATGTTGTGTTCGTCAGAGATAACATGCCCCAAATAATGAATCCTCAATTGACAAAAAGAGCATTTTGACAGTTTCCCGTATAATTTGTTCTCTCTTAAAAATTGTAGTACCAAGCACAAATTTTCATCATGTTCTTCTATCATCCGAGAATATATCAATATGTCCTCACTGAATATGTGAAAAAAATTGTTCAAGTATTTGTGGAACACCCCATTCATCAAGCTCATGAATACCCCTAGGGTGTTCATTAGCCCAAACGATAAAATGGTAAACTCGTAATGCCCAAAAATCGTCTTGAATGCGGTCTTAGGAATTTATTCCTCTCTGATCTATAACAAATGATATCCTCATCTCAAGTCGATCTTTGAAAACACAGTCATGGCCTTCATTTGGTCAAAAAATCGTTTATTGTTGTAAATGGATATCGGTTCTTGATCATTTCCTTATTCAATTGATGGTAGTCAATACAGAGTCTCCATGACCCATCCGTCTTCCATATGAAAATAGCAGGCACACCCTAAGCTGACACGCTGGGACGTATAAGTCTGAGGTTCAACAAATCCTTAAGTTTCATTTTCAACTCCTACACCTCAGGTGTTGACATCTAATAAGGCGCTCTTTCTATCGGTTCAGTTCTAGGTTTTAGGTCAATTGTAAACTCCAATTCTCTTTCGGGCGACAAACATGGTAACTCTTCTACGAACACGTCCACAAACTCTCACACTACGAGAAGGTTTTTTATTCCTTCTTCCATGCCCTTGTTTTTCAGCACTAAGATAACATATATATTGCATCCTTTGCGCATTCTCTTTCATAGCTGTAGGGAAGAAATGAACCTTAGGGAAACTCATTAGTTTCTTCCTACAATCACTCGTCTTTTTCCCTCATCATCATTTAAATCAACCATTTTTTCTTACAGTTGAGTATCGCTTCATGCGATTCCAACTAGTCCATACTGATCACGATGTCATAAGATCCTAATATCGTGACATACAAGCTAGAATTCACTACAAAATATCCCAGGCTGAGGCTATAGTGCGTAACATTTCACCAAACCTTCTGTTTGGCACTCAAAGCCATTTCCACGTATCTAAATTCCTCATGTTTGACTTCCTTTACCTTAATTATTTTTAGCACTGCACCAAAAATAAATCTCTTTATAGCACCAGGATCTATCAAACTACTAAAGGTATGGTAAACGATGGTACTTGACATCTTGAGCATAATATAATGGTGCTCGGCCTAGTGGTTATTCACTGTTGGATGAATATGGTGGGCCTTTCCCAAATCTCCAATGGTAGTGTGTTCAACTAACCCGACAACTCTGGCCCTCTCAATCGAAAAGTCACATTGGTAATGTGTCTCTCCACATGTCCAACATCCAGTCTTAGGTAGAGTACTCATGGTCCCCAAAGTAAATGTTGTTGGCCCACCAGCCTGAAGTCCTAGTCTATTCTGTTGAACTAGCCTAAATTGATGCTTCTACGGACGACATTCTTGTTGGTGTTGTGGTCCTCTATAGGGATTCCAATGCTGAGATGTCAGTCATCATGGTGTCATACATTGAAACCCTGGGCACTAGATGAATGTCTATCTGGTGTCTGATACTATTGTGCACCAGATGAATGTCTAACTGGTGTCTGATACTGCTACGCACCAGATGTCTAGCTCATTTCTGATGTTGTTGCCACCAGATGTTGCATGTCTTGTTGGTCTCGCAGTATTCCTACCCTAACCGCCACTGATCAAATCTTCCTCAGCTATGAGGGCCTTCTGGACTACATCGTGCAACATCTGAGTCATTAGGATCCTCACTTTCACATGAATGATGACATTAAGGCCAAACACAAACTTGTTTACCTTGAGCTTCTCAGTGTTTAGATATGGAGAATACCTAAGAAGCTCCATAAATAGATCCTCATACTCGGGAACCATATGACCACCTTGTCGCAAGGTGTTGAACTCATTAAGTTGATGCTCAATGAATTCCTATGAAAAATATCTCTCCCAGAACCACTCCTCGAACAGTTCCAATGACACTTCTTCAACAACCATGTTCAGTTGTGGCAGGAGCATCTTCCGCCATAGAAGAGCACTCCCCTTTAGCTGAAATACCACCATGCAAAATTTCATGTTGGAGGTGTAGTCACAAAGTGCGAAGCACATCACCATATTCTCCAACCATGGCTCGACGACTTCACTATCCGTGGAAACCAAGAAATTGGGAAACTTGACCTTATTGAGTTCTCTGTGAATGCTACCAGTACCGACTGCGGTGCATTGTGGATGATCACAGGGTATAGGAACCCTGGCGTCATCTCTATCTAGAAGGTGAATCAAGGCCTCTGACATCCTCTTAAAGGACCTCATCAACCCAACCACATCCCCCGCAACAATCTTCTCATGTCCAATGACTCGTTCCTCTCCTTGGGGGTTAGACCTCTTTGGCGTGGATGCTACTGTAGGCGTCACACCTCCTCCCCTACCAACACATCATCTACCTCCATGATATCCTCTAACCATGATTACCTGCAAGGAAAAAATTAAATTTAATTAGTGATAAATTATTAATCAAGTGTTTAGTACACTAGAAGCTGTAACGATCCTAAGTCATGTGGTTGAACCCGCTCTGATACCAAATTTAAAGGCCTCTTTCTTACAACTAGGAAATGATGATGACACATAATCAATGAGCATCATAAATGGTGACACAAGATCTACTCATCACGATCAACTTGAATCATCAATACTTTTAATCGCTCAACTCGTCACATAAAGATAACATAAATATAACATAAGGATAACATAAGGATAAAATAAAGATAACATAAACATGACATAAATATACTACCTACCCTACCTACCCTACAAGGTTAGGACCTCCAAGACACATAAGCAATGATCAAGCCCATGATTCATCCAATTGATTTTGACAACTTAAGGTCTCAAGGCTCACAACTATTCTGAGGAACAAGGAGGTGTCTAAATCCCACTAACACAATCAAATTCGTAATCAACTAAAACAAATCCATCAACCTAAACATCAATTAGTCAAGCTTAAGGGTCAACATCAACTTATTATCATACATAACATCTAATTCATGGTGCGAAAATATTCTAACCAACCACATAACCCATCATACATCACATTAAATCGAAGGCATGAGAGAAATCATCAGTTATATTCATGTCACAAAGATTCCAATAACATAAGTGCAATCATTTGTCACATTGATTAAGGAAGAAGAGTAATCATCAATTTTATTCATTGCGCGAGGAAATCTAATCACATAAATTCAATCATTCATCACATTAAATTTTCACTTCACGCAAGAATTCTAATATATAAAACAATCATTCATTAGATTAAATTTTCATTTCGCGCAAGAAGTCTAATATCTAAAAAAATCATTCATTACATTAAATTTTGATTTCACGCAAGAAGTCTAATCTCTAAAAAAATCATTCATTACATTATATTTTCATTGCGCGCAACAACTCTAATATCTAAACCATTCATTCATCACTAGTATTATGGTTATTTCATGATTCTAAGATGTAATTAATTCTACTAAGGTTATATTAGATTCAAATCTAGAGCAGCATCATGTATCAACTACTTCAATCTACTGAATCATTCACCTCTTTGTAGCACAACTAAAATACATTTTTAAGGACTTAACTTAATAAAGTAATACCGCAAGGTTTCAAGGATAGATCTCACATCCATACACAAGGTGCAGAAGGAAAAAATAATTAACTTCATCGCACTTGAGAAAAAATGGAGATGACTTCCATACTAACTTACATAAACATGTGCACAAGGATTTCAATGTTAGCTTAATTTCAAGTACAAAACAATGAGTCCTTCAAGTTGACAAATGTAAGAATTCCAGTATGTCCTACAAAAGATAAAAGAAGCTACCAGAATATTATAATGGAAATTTAGTTAAGGTCTGGGTGCCTTCCTTTAATAGTGAAGTTTTGGGTGGATTAACAAGTCAAGGGTACATGAATTTAGAGTTTCATGTCTGCCAGCATAGAATTAACAAAAGACAAAATTCACAACCAAAGCTTAGACACTGAATATGCATTGTCATTAAATATCATGAATATGTTGTCAGCAATTAAGAAAGGTTCATGAATCAACCGAACCACCAAGAGAGAAACCTAATTGAAAACCAAGAGTGGGTAATTTCTCATCAAAGTGTGGAGATAAAATAGAAATTTCCTGGAAAAAGTGAGCAAAAATGCAGAGGGTTCAAGAAGGTTTCCATGCTAGGTGTAAATTTAAAAAATATGCAAAGATATTAATCGACCTCAGAGAAAACTCCAGATGATGGAAGTTGGGAGAAATCTTGGGGGAAAAATGTAGAGGAAAAAATCAAGTAAAATCATAGAGATAAATCAGGGAAATAAAGTGTCAGGAGGGAGGTCTAATTTTGGAGAAAATTTAATACCATGCATAGAGATACCGAGGGATTAAAAATGCCAGGAGGGAGCTCTAATTTGGACGAAAATGTAATGCCATACACAAAGATAATTTGGGGATTAAAATACCAAGAGGGAGCTCTATGAATTTTGTAGAGTGAAGTGATGTAAATGCGTTGGGAAAGGGAAGAAAGGCACAAATCCTTTTCTTTAGAAAGCAGAGAGAATAAATAACACCAAAATCATCGAGCACAAGTGTATAGAGGAAAACCTCATAGCTTGGGGGGTTGAGATGTTGGGTAAGGCTAGAAAATGCCGAGAATATCCTATGCTTGGATTTACTACGTAAAGAATATCCCCACAACACAACTAGAAAAGTATTTAAAACAAACATTAACACATTGTTTTCCTCTTCTAGAGCTTGTAGAGGCAAGGAACAAAAACACAAAGAATAGATAATTCAGTGCAATTTGAGAAAAACACAGATGCTTAAAAAATGGCCCAACATAGAGGTCAAATGAAGTTTGTTGTGTAAGAAAAAAAATCGCAGAGGCTAAAACCCATAAAATATGCACAAGATGCATGCCTAATGCAAAGGTCCTTAAAGGAAATGATAAGGTTATAAAACCCATCCAAATTCACGGAGGAAGCAAAAGTAAAGGGAACGCAGAGGGGAAAAACAAGTTCTGCGAGCAAGAAGACAATAGCTAGGTTGACCATTCCAGACAAAACGTAGAAGTGAAAGTCTCAAAGATGTTAAAAAAAAGCGCAGAGAAGATCGAAGGTAAATGAACGCCAGGGGGCTCGTAAGGCTGGGCAAAATGTAAACATCAGATGTAAAGTGTTTTCTAAGAGAAATGCAGTGCAGAAGCACCGGGGGCATGAATATGTTTTTCATAAAAAGGGGTGAAGGTTTCATTGTAAAAAAAAATCGTAAGAAACAAGAGTCTCATACAAACTAAGCTTCAACAGATAATAGGAAAAACAAAACTGAGATTTCTCCCAGTGATCTATAAATCAATTTATACTTCAATAAGAAACTGCAGATATTAAGATTACAATATACAATCATTATATGACCAAGAAAACATGTGTTTTATAAACATTCAGCACAAGACTCCATTAGTGCAAATATTCAAATCTAGAATATTACATTGATTTTTGGGAAACATAAATAATTAAATATACAATACCATGACCAGAAAATAGTGGTAATGGAGTTGCGCGTCTGTCTGAAAACTAGCGTATGTCCTTTCCAATATTTCACCCCATCAATCCACCTTCCCCTGTGTGCTACCCTATGAGACTTCACCAGTACCTCCCAACCAATGCTAGGTGTACTCTTCTTCCCCCTAAGTGCCCCAAGATGCAAAGGGTCCACACACACACAACCAAAATCCTCTAGCTCCCAGCTCACCTTGCAAGGTATAGCCACCATTCTCTCTCTCTCGAGCTAGGTATCTCAACTTTCACAAGTAAAACTAGTCAGAATTTATGCAGCATAACCTTACTCATAACCGCTGCGATCCATTCCTGCTCTCAGCCATTTGTTTTATAGAATTTCCTTAGTGACAACTTGCCATTTGCACATTTAATTCCTTTTTTTTTAATTAGGAATTATCCTTCCCATACACTTGGCATATGTTTCGTTAGTTACACAAGTTAATCCACAACTTAATTTAATTAAAAGTCAATTTCCCTCACCCATCCTTAAAGCGCTCCTAAAATGACTCCTAGTTGTCACTTTATTCCCTTTATTTCCCATTTATGACTAACGCCTTTCTAAAACGGAGTTGAGTTAAAATAAGAATGTTCTCTAGTTAGACTAGAATTTAGATACCTTTCTATGCTTACACCTTCTTGTATGTTTTATCCCTTTCTTATTTTAATTTCTAATTTTGGTATTTACTTGCTCAATATGTATTAAATCACTCTTTAGATTTGTTTTATTTTTATTGATTTCTTAAATTGATATTACTTCACACCTCATTATTTACTTTATAAAATTAGATTTTAGTCTTATCACTAATATTAGACTTAGGGTTGGAGTCAGAGGGAAAACCTAGCACTCAGCCCATACGAGCCATCAACCGATCGCTACAACACCATCTTCGGCCACGAAATTCCACTGCTTCTTTGTAAACCCACATCGGCTTTGGTCCGCAGCCATGGGTGCTGAAGAGGGGGGGAAACCCCCCTCCTACAGTAATGTAACAGCGGACGATAAATCTGGAACATGGGCAAAAAGACCAGCATTTGAGCCGCCGCAACAAATCCTAGATCAGCTACTCGCCAAGGAGCAGGGCCTTCGACAGGAAATGGAGATGGAAGCTAGCACTTCCAATCCCAAAGCACCTCGCAGCTGGGAACCCGAGAAATGCATCCCACAAATGGAAAAGGCACCCATATACCACATAAGTTCCGCCAGGGTGGGTGAACACACACAGTTTATGCAAGAGCATGCCCTCATTGGTAAATTTCTGGGACTCTGGCCATCCGAAAGGGATCTGCAAAAATGGATAAAACACTGGTGGAACCCCAAAGACGATTATGACGTCCAGCTTAGCTCAAAAGGATTCTTCACCATCATCCTCTACAATCTAGAGGAAAAGGATCACATCTTCGAAAATGGCCCTTACTTCTTCAACTCAACAGGGCTCTTCCTACGGTACTGGACAAAGCACTTCAGCCCAGATAAGGAGGACTTCACAATGGCACTTGTCTGGATCCACCACTACTCCCTGCCGCAAGAGTTCTGGCTGGAGGAGATCCTAATGGGAATAGGAAACACCATTGGCCAGTATGTGAAATCCTCTGAAGCTACAAAGCAGTGCAAATATACCTCATATTCCCGCATCTGTGTCTACATGAACATCGCCAAAGCTCTACCAGGAGTCGTAATACTGGAATACCAGGATGAGGACTGGTCACAAACCCTTGACTATGATCATATCCCGTTCAGATGCAGAAAGTGCCATGAACATGGCCATCTGTTCCGGGATTGCCCCTTGAATCAGCCAGCCCCCAAATCCACTCTGAATCTGCAAAAATATGTCTTCACCATGATCCAAGCAAGGAAGAAAAATCACTCGAAGACTGATAGCCAATCCCAAACCTCGGATCCAAACCAGAAACGCTTACGACATTCTAAGCCAGCTACTGGAGGAAGAAGAAATCCAGGATCCCCACACTGGCTCACAGACAGACAAAGCCACAAATACTACCAGCCCACCTTCGGATGCGCTTAAAGAAACCAACGCAGAAGACGCAGGGGATGCAGACGGAGATATTCATATGCAAATGAATGCCCAAGATCTAGCGGGCATAGATATGGAGAAACGGGAGGAGGCCCTAGACCAGAGGGACCTGCAAGGTCTCCCGGAAGAACAACTAAGAAAGGTTCACAAGATTTTCCTCGACTCAACGACGGGTTCCACAGCGCGCCTAGGCATAGCCACAGAGTCAAGTTCTATCTCCAAAAAAACTCCACAAGAAGGAAAAAGAAGAGGTCGGAAACCAGTTCATCAGCTGATCAAAGAATCCGGGCACCTAATGATCAACTCAGGGAAGATACAGAAGCTCTCAGAGGGATACCTCCACCTACACCCCTCCTCTTAATGATGAAGGTCATTTCCTAGAACATTAGAGGGCTTAACGGAACATCCAAGCAAAGGATCCTCAGAGACTGCATCAAAGAGGAAACCCCAGACATTCTAATGTTACAGGAGACTAAATGCACCGAATTGGAAGCAGAGAGAATAATGCGACGAATATGGAAAGGATGCCAGTATTTTTATACGGACTCCGTGGGAGCAGCGGGAGGTCTAGCAATATTGTGGAACCCCAACCACACAATTCTCAGTGGACCCTTTTCCACAGCAGGCACCCTGTCAGTACATTTTGAAATAATAGGATCGAATCAGGAGGGGACCATCACCAACGTCTATGGCCCACAAGGACAACATGAAAAGCATAAATTTATGGAAAAGCTGGCCCAAGTCAAAGCACTGGTGAACACGCCCAACTGGATCTTAGGAGGTGATTTTAACATGATAATGTCACTGGAGGAAAAAACGGGAGGCAGCAAATGACTCGAGCAAGACAGTGGTAAGTTCAAAACCCTCCCTGAATAGTTAAAGCTAGTAGACACCGAGAATAGCAATGGCATTTTTACCTGGTCTAATCACAGATCTGGCAGCCAACATATAGCCTGTAGACTCGATCACTTTTTTGTAACAGAACACTTGATTGAGAGATATCTATGCATAGAAAGCTTGATCCTTCCCAGAACGGGCTCAGACCACTGGCCGATAGCCCTCCAAATCACCATAGAAGCAACACCAAAATTCAAACCTTTCATATTTGAAAAATTCAGGCTCACACACCCAGACTTCCATCAACTAGCACAAATCTGGTGGAATCAATCTGAGACTGACGAGGGCACCAAGATGTACAGATTCCAACAAAGGCTTAAAAATTTCAAGCAAAAACTCAAATACTGGAACAAGAACACCTTTGGAAATATCCTCCAAGCCATCAAAGATGTTGAAGTCAGGCTAGCTGAAATACAGAAGATATTTATATTAGGCGCCCGCACTACTGAACTCATGCAGGAAGAAGAGAAACTACAACTGCAACTTGAGCAACGAAGGAGGCAAGAAGAAATCCTCTGGAGACAGAAATCTAGAGTTCAGTGGCTCAAAGAAGGGGAAAAGAACACCAAATTCTTCCACAGAACCATGATACACCGTAGACACATCAACAGAATAACACATCTGGACGATGAGCAGGGCCAACCAATAAGGGACCATGAGCGCATTGAAGAGGAGCTCCACAGATACTACCACACCGTCCTCACGGAAAATAATGTGAGCAGGGATGACGCAATCTCCCAAGTTACCAGCCATATCCCCAAGTTAATCACGCCAAAGCAGAATATAGCTCTCAATCGACCAATCTCCAAGGAAGAGGTGGACAAAGCCGTAAAATACATGCCCCCAGGTAAAGCCCCAGGCCCCGATGGTTTCACTACAGATTTCTTTCACCACTGTTGGGATATAATAGGCCAGGATGTTTGGGAGGTCGTCCAAGAATCCAGATCGTCGGGACAAGTGCTCCAAGCCTTCAACGCCACATTCCTCACCCTCATCCCAAAGGAGGAAAGAGTCACGAACCCCAAACAGTTTAGACCCATTGCCTTATGCAACGTCATCTACAAGATTATTACCAAGGTAATTGCAAATCGACTCAAGCCAATTTTTCCTTTTGTCATCTCCAAGGAACAAGTTGGTTACGTATAAGGAAGGTCGATAATGGACAGCGTCATATTGGCCAATGAGGTGGTCAGCTCTCTCAAGACAACAAAAACCTCAGGTATGTTAATCAAACTCGATCTCTCAAAGGCTTTTGACAGAGTCAGTTGGCAGTACCTCTGTGCTATCCTAGAATCCTTTGGCTTTGATCATGATTGGGTAAACTGGATTTTGAACCTCACCTCTTTGGTGTTCTTCTCAATCCTCATCAATGGAGTCCCCTCGCGCCCCTTATCGGCCTCTAGAGGCATTAGACAAGGTGATCCACTCTCACCTTTCCTCTTTGTTCTAATGGCAGAAGGCCTGGGCCGTTATATTAAATCAACAGTACTAGAAGGCACCCTCATAGGCCTACCCCTGCACAATATAAGGTCTGCCCCCTCGCATAGCCAATTCGTTGATGACACCCTGCTAATGAACTCCCCTACAACGCGTGAAGTCCACAAACTCAACTCCATCCTTTCAGACTTCACTGAGGCCTCGAGCATGACTCTGAATCTAGAAAAGTCCAAGATTTTCTTCTCCAACACCCCCACTGCAGTCCAATTGCACATTTCCAGAATCCTGGGAATTCCCAGGAGCTCCCTTCTATCCAATTACCTGGGTATCCCCCTCACTGGTGCACCCGCTAAAACCATCTCCTGGGACAGTCTCCTTATCTCCATCTCCAACATATTATCCAACTGGACATTTAGACCTTTGAACATTGCAGCCAAATTAGTCTTGTTAAAGTCAGTCCTCCAAACCCTCCCCACCTACCTCTTCACGGCGCTTGCTGCCCCCAAGCATATCATCAAAGTAATTAGAAACATCCAATGGAAGTTCCTCTGGCAAGGATTGCAGACCAAGAAGAAATGGGCCCTGGTGTGATGGGAGAAGGTATGCACACCAAAAAGCAGAGGAGGCCTCGGGCTACAGGACCCCGGAAAGCTCAACCAGATAATGGGAGCCAAGATATGGTGGAGGTGGATGAAAACACCAGATGCTTTATGGGCTCAAATATGGAAGAAAAAATATTCTCCTACAACGCAACTGGATCTGCTTATCAGACACAACATCAAAATTCAGGGCTCGAACATTTCGAACACAGCTTGGCAAAACAGAGATATGATACAACAACACACCTTTTGGGAAATACGCAATGGAGATAGTGCAAGGTTTTGGCAAGGTTTGTGGCAGCAGCTTAAGCCTCTACAGGATTTACCAGAACTTGCACCCCTCCACTCTTCCCTCAATCAGACTCCCACGATGAAGGTATGTGATCTATGGAAACCCGCAGCAGCAGAACACACCTGGAGACAATGGAAAACCTCCAACCATGAGCTAGGCACACCCCCTGATCTAAACCTGACTGCCTGGAAGCAAGAGGATGGACGTAGGAAAATCCCCCGGAGAGAGGGGCCCGACATACTCAGATGGGGACACTCAGCCTCAGGAAACTTCTCAGTAAAAGAAGCCTATGGCATACACTGCAACCACAACAATCAGCAAGGGGATAACATCTGGAGCAAGATATGGCGTAAAGAGCTCTGGCCCAAGGTATCCTCCTTCCTCTGGCTAATCATCCACAACAGAATTCTAACATGGGACAATCTCAGGAAGAGAGGATTCACTGGACCATCCATGTGCGTTCTATGTCAATCCCAAGAAGAAACTAAAGAACATATCTTTAACAGATGTAGCTACAGTCAAATAATTTGGGACCAGGGAGCACAAACCATGCGCCGATCCAACCAAAATCGTGGTAGTATCAGAGAAACCATTGAAAATTGGGATTCAATGACTTACAACAACCCCATTCTGAACCACATTTGTCTTTTACTCCCAGGTTTCATTCTTTGGCAGCTATGGAAGGAGAGGAACAAACGCATCTTTCACTCCAAGAACTCCCCAGCAGAGGCAACCTCGAGCAGAGTTGCCAAGCTCATCAGAGAAAAAATTCAAAGCAAGAACTGGCAACCTCAGGACAAAGAGTGCAACCGGGAGGAGACACTTATTTTCCAAGGTTGGCAACTCAACCTAAAAGACGTGGGGATATTTCGACCTCCCAAGAGCCACTTCCCCAATCCCACCCTCTGGACCCCCCCTCCAGCTGGATTCATAAAAATCAACTTCGATGGAGCCTCAAAAGGCAACCCTGGACCGGTTGGCTATGGAGCAGTCATTAGGAACTCCACTGGGGAAATCCTAACATTGACTGCAGGATATTTAGGAGAGACTACAAACAATGTTGCGGAACTAACAGGCCTCCTACAGGGACTCCAACAAGCTATTGCCCTAACCAATCACAAAATCATTATAGAAGGGGACTCCCAAATTGTCGTCTAGCTCATCACAAAAATCCTGCATGGGGGACACCCAAAAAAAATCTCACCCAGTTGGCGCCTTGCAGGACTGCTTGAAGATTTCCAAAGATTACTCAGGTATAACATCAGTTTCATCCCCTCCCATGTTAAAAGGAAGGAAAACACAGTCGCTGATCTCCTAGCCAATGAGGGCGTACATAGGGAACAGGAGCACATAACTTGGGACACCAGAAGCACTGAGCCCTTTGATCTCTACAAGCGCTGCAAGATACTGGCCAGTAAAGATTTCCCAAGCCCAGATGGGGTGACATGCGCCGAGAATGAGGGACATGGCGAGGGATGTGGCGAGGGGGTGTGGGAGGCCATTAATATAGGCCCTCACCACACACTTCGCGAGTTATGATGCGTAGTAGCTCCCACTGCCTCCATCCTCCGATGCACCTCTGCACGAGTGCTCTCAGTCCGGCCAGCTAGAGCATTAAGCTCATGGATTTAATGGCGTTAATCGCGGCTTATCTACCCACCAGCCTTCTCGAGAATTCTATTGTGTTCTGGTAGCTTCCCAAGAAGTGAAGCTGCTACTGAGCTCTCAGCGACTTTGCATTGACCTTCGCTCTAGCTATGCCAAGATTGAGAGGGAGGCCCCGTAGGGGGGCTGGCTGGTATGTAGCCGCATCCAGAAGGAAACGACACCGAGACTTCAAACGTGCAATGAATTTAGCCAGGCAGAGACGACGACAGGCGACTATGGCCGTAGGTTCACCTCCCAACACAATTGTGGAAGAAGACTTGAGCATTGAGCTCCCACCGGATTTTTCTGAAAAGAAAATGTTTACAGTCCACGATAATTGGGACCCCCCCACTTGCTTTACCAGCTCAGAGACAACACCCCACGACAAATACTCCTGCGACCCCTGCGCCAAGGACTCCTCAGCCCCTTGCGCAACGACATGCATTATCGAGGAAGAGCCACAGATGGACAACGGAGAAGTCAAGGACGCAAGATGACTGGGAAGAGATGACAAGCTGCCAAGGCCGCCCTCACGACCTCTCTTGCTCCCGGAGCAGTTGCAGCTCATATTTGAAGTCCGAAGTATGGTTGACGATCAGATTTTCTGAGCGGTCTGCGTAAGCCAGCGCCTAGATATGCTTTATATGGCTTACTCCAACATCACGCCCAAACGCCAATGTCCAACCTGTGCACAGTCGTTTGCAATTCCAGTCAGTGAGGAAGAAACGAACGATGCTAATGGGAGCGTCGGGTAATACGTTTTATTGTTTGAATTCTTTTCTCTATGTCTGCGGTCATAATTTACCAGGACTGTAGTCCACTAGGTGCTAGCCTAGATAGCCTTAGAATCTGCATTATCAATTTACTGCTAAACATGAATATACCCCCTGGTTTCCTATGGGCAGGGTGCTACTATTCTCTCTATCTTTTTTGGACATGTTAGAGTGGGATAGCCAGGTGTCCTGGTTTCCTACATAGGCAGGACACTTGGCAACTATGTGCCATGTATGCTCTTTTTGTGAAGCCTTAATATAACAGGACCTACTTTTTACTTAAAAAAAAAATATATTAGACTTAGGTTTAGTTACCTTTTTATTTGCATGAGGTTAGACCCTTAGGGATTATGCTTAATAAATTCATTCTTTAGTTAATTAATTAATCAGTTAATTAATTCGATAGGTGCTCAAGATTTTATAAGGTCTAACATTCCCTCAAAGTTTTCTTAGCCACCTAGATTCTTTGACTCATTTTTAAAATTTAGCAACATTCCCTTGACGACGCACTCAGTGCTCCAAGGGTGCCACTCTCATTTGATTCAATTTTTTTTAATTTTGCGACGTTCCCTTCAAGATGCACTTCGTGCTCCAAGGGTGTCACTCACCTTTGACTAGTTTTGGTACTTGTCCAACCCCTCGAGTCAACACTCCATTTAGGCGACCTTGTGAGAGACTAAGGACGACTATGGAATAAGGATCCTGCCTTATTACACACCCCTTAGAATCTTCTTGACAATCTATCTCAGTCTGCCCTCATGGCATCATGGATCTCTCAAACTAGTTAATCATTAACCTACAATTCGATCCACGGTGGGAGTGCTAGTAGGTTGTGATATGGTTACTTCCACACCTCTCCCTCAACATCTGCTTATTGTGAATGGCCCCTCTACTCCTTATGTGAATATCATTAGCAAACAATCGTCAGCCTACATCCATCAACAGACACTTCCAATGATCCATAAACAACACCATAATATACTCGATCATATGTCACATATGGATAAATAAAATATTCAAACCAATAAAATCTACTCCCTGACTCGATCCAAAGTCCAAGGAGACCCATTCATGCCATTGGCATCCTCAATTTTCCAAGTGTCTTGCACATGTAGGGGAAACTTGTCAATATTATCTTTCAATACATAGATAGGCAATAACATAACATCATAATCCATCAACATCATGATAAGAATCCACAAGCCAAACAAACAACATATACTAAAACTGGATCACCTGCACCCAAGTGTCCTCACAGAATAAGTCAATAACATGTGTTTGCAAGAGCGAGATGTTACACATTTTTTTCCAATGGTGACCATAATTAACCATGGTTGACTATGGTTGACCATGGTTAATGGTGGTTTACTATGGTTGACCACTCTTGGCCATGGTTTACTATCGTTGACCGTGTTTGACTATGGTTGGCTATGTTTGACCATGTTTAACAATGGTTGACAATGAATGAAGATCTTTG
Source organism: Picea engelmannii (assembly GCA_009831015.1). Lineage (NCBI taxonomy): Eukaryota > Viridiplantae > Streptophyta > Pinopsida > Pinales > Pinaceae > Picea > Picea engelmannii. The sequence goes on along the minus strand of ML800886.1, from coordinate 92,969 downwards.
AGCATTGTTGAGCATGCTTGTCAATGGTTGACTATGGTTCACCAGGTTGGACTATTGAAAATGATTGTTTAACCTGGTTGATTGTGTTTGACTATCGTTAACCATGGTTAACCACATTTCACTTTCGTTGATTATGATCAACCATGTTGTAGCATAGTTGACTATGGTTGAAGAAGAGTGATTCTAGTTTACTATGGTTGACCATGTTTCACTATCGTTGATAATGGTTGACCTTGGTAGTGCATTTTTTATTATAATTGAATTTAGTTGAAAATTGTTGAATATGGTTAATTATAGTTGACCATGGTTGACTATGCTTAAGCATGTTTGAAGGTCATCCTTAACTTGATTGAATTTTGTTGATTATCAACTTTCATTTACTAAGTTTCACTATATTTGAATTTGGTCAACTATGGTTGACCTTGGTTGGCTAAAATTTACATGTTTTGTTATAGTTGAGTGTGATTTACCATGTTTGACTATTGTTGAGCGGTTGACTATTGTTGACCTTGGTTGATTATGCTTGACTTTGCCTAGCCATGTTTTCTTATAGTTGACCATGGTTGACCATTTTTTACTGTGCTTGACCATGATTGACTATTTTTAGTATGCTTGACTATAGTCACACATGGTTGAACATGGTTAACTATGTTTGACTATGATTGACTATATTTGATTATGGTTGGCCAATGGCAATGGTTGACTATGGATGGACATGGTTAACCATATTTGACCGTGATTAACAATGATTGACTATGGTTGAACATGTTTAACCATGGTTTAATATGGTTGTCCATGCTTGACTATTGTTAACAATTGTTGGATATGTTAAACCTTGTTTAACCATGGTTGACTATGGTAGACCATATTTAACCAGGGTTGTTTATGTTTGATAATGGTTTACTATTATTCACTAGTTTGACTATGGTTAATAATTTTTTGACCATGGTTGATTGTGTTTGACCATTGTCAACCATGGTTGATTTTATTTTACTATAGTTGACTATCATTGATCACGTTTGACTATGGTTTAGTACACTTGACTATGGTTGAATTTCTATAGTCCTCATGGTTATGTTGCATTCCAAAATTTTTAGCGTTGCACCAGGCTCTACCAAAATAATAAAGGTATGGTCAATGATGGTACCTGAGGTCTTGAGAACAATAGACTAGTGCTCGACCTGGCACTTATTCATTGATGGATGAATCTGGTGGGCCTTTCCCAAATCTCCAACAATAGTGTTTCTGACTAACCCGACAACTCTGGCCCTCTCAACCGGAAATTCATGCTAGTAATGTGGCTCTCCACATGTCCAACATCTGGTCTTAGGTATAGTACTCATGGTCCCCGAAGTAGATGATGTTGGCCCACCAGCCTGAAATGCTAGTCTATTATGTTGAACATGCCTAAGTTGATGCTTCTACGGACGACACTCTTGTTGGTGTTGTGGTCCTCTATAGGGATTCCACTGTTGAAAAGTCAACAAGAAACATGTGTCTAATTTTTTTTTCCCTTAATTAAATTATACAATAAATATTAATATATTATTTCATTCATAACTAAGTGAGTTGGATTTGTAACAGAATTAGAAGTGTAGTTAAGTGAGTTAAGATCAGTTGTACTAGTTGTAACTAAACATGCACTAGTGAGAGTTCAATTAATCAATGAACTCACATGCAACTGAAGATTCGCCACAATTAACTACATGCATGTCAGATCCAGTGGAGACCCAATTAAGATAATAGGTGAAAGGGACAGTTTGGCTATCAGTTGTGATTTGATCACACATGTAGTGGATATGCTTATGAGCATGTGAAAACTAGGTAATTGTATTCGATCATTGTGAGAATTCGAATTGCATAGACTGTGCAGAGGATGCAAGTTGTCTGCACACAGAAATTAGCACATGTATTTGTTGATTTGTGTATGATAGTGTGAGATGATTGTATTGTACTGAGATCTCTTGGATTAGATTTTTGTATGAGATTTTTTCATGATTCATGATATACATAATATATGATAGTGGGGTTTTTATCTTTACGCTTTCCCAGTAAAACTTCTGTGTTATGTGTTATTGATATTTCACTTTGTGATTGTGGTTGTGATTGTGGTTTAACTTTCTGCAAGAATAATAATAGAAGTGATTATGTATTTAACAGTGGTGTATAATTTTTAGATCAGGAGAATCGCAGGAATACATTAAGTGTATCGAAATTTCTACATTATTCACTGATGGATGAATTTGGTGGGCCTTTCCCAAATCTCCAACGATAGTGTTTCTGACTAACCCGACAGATCTGGCCCTCTCAATCAGAAAGTCACGCTGGTAATGTGGCTCTCCACATGTCGAACATCTGGTCTTAGGTATAGTACTCATGGTCCCCAAAGTAGATGATGTTGGCCCACCAGCCTGAAATCCTAGTCTATTATGTTGAACATGCCTAAGTTGATGCTTCTACGGACGACACTCTTATTGGTGTTGTGGTCCTCTATAGGGATTCCACTGCTGAGACATTGATCATCGTGTTGTCATACCTTGACACCTTGGGCACCAGATGAATGTCTAGTTGGTGTCTGATAATGCTCTACACCAGATGAATGTCCAGATGGTGTCTCATATTGTTGTGCACCAGATGTCTAGCTGGTGTCTGATGTTTTTGCACACTAGATGTTGCATGTCTCGTTGGTCTCATAGGTGTCCTTCCTTGACACCCACTGATTAGCTCTTCCTCATCTATGAGGGCCTTCTCGACTGCATCATGCAACATCTGAGGCATTATGATCCTCACTTTCGCATGAATGATAACGTTAAGGCCAAAAACAAACTTGTTTACCTTGAGCTTCTCAGTGTTCAGATGTGGAGCATACCTAAGAAGCTCCATAAATCGAGCCTCATACTCTAGAAATGTATGACCACCTTGTTGCAAGGCGTTGAACTCATTGAGATGATTCTCAATGAATTCTTATTAAAAATATCTCTCCCGGAACCACTCCTCGAACAGTTCCCATGACACTTCTTCAAAAACCATGTTTAGTTGTGACAAGACCATCTTCCACCATAGAAGAGTGCTCCCCTTCATCTAAAATACCACCATGCGGACTTTCATGTTGGATGTGTAGTCATAAAGTTCGAAGCACATTGCCATGTTCTCCAACCATGCCTCGATGACTGCATCATCCGTGGCACCCAAGAACTCGGGAGACTTGACCTTCTTGAGTTATTTGTGAATGCTACCAGTATCGGCTCGGGCACGTTGTGGCTGATCACAGGGTATAGGCACCTTGGCCTCATCTCTATATAGAAGGTGAATCATGTCCTTTGACATCCTCTGAAAGGACCTCATCAACCCAACCACATCCCTCGCAACAATCTTCTCATGTCCAATGACTTGTTCCTCTCCTTGGGGGTTAGACCCCTTTGGCGTGGATGCTACTGGAGGCATATCACCTCCTCCCCTACCACAACATCATCTGCCTCCACGATATCCTCTAACCATGATTACCTGTAGAGAAACAATTAAATTTAATTAGTGATAAATTATTAATCAAGTGTTTAGTACACTAGAAGATGTAACGATCCTAAGAAATGTGGTTGAACCGGATCTGGTACCATATGTAACAACCCCTCTATTACGACTTGGAAAATATAATGACACATAATCAACAAGCATCATAAATGGTGATGCAAGATCAACTCATCACGATCAACTGGAATCACCAATACTTTTAATCGCTCAACTCATCACATAAATATAACATACGATAACATAAGCATAACATAAGGATGAAATAAAGATAACATAAACATGACATAAATATAGTACCTTCCCAACCTACCCTACAAGGTTAGGACCTCCAAGACACATAAGAAACGATCAAGCCCAAGATTCATCCGATTGATTTTGACAACTTAAGGTCTCAGTGGTCACAACTATTCTGAGGAACAAGGAGGTGTCTAAATCCCACTAAGACAATCAAAGTCGTAATCAACTATATCAAATCCATCAACCTAAACATCAATTAGTCAACCTTAAGGGTCAACATCAAATTATTATCATACATCACATTTAATTCATGGTGCAAAAATACTCTAACCAACCACATAACCCGTCATACACCACATTAAATCCAAGGCACAAGAGAAATCATCAGTTATATTCATCGCACAAAGATTCCAATTACATAAGTGAAATCATATGTCACATTGATTAAGGCGCAAGAGTAATCATCAATTTTATTTATTGCGCGAGGAAATCTAATCACATAAATTCAATCATTCATCACATTAAATTTTCACTTCGCGCAAGAATTCTAATATCTAAAAAAATAATTCATTACATTGAATTTCCATTTCGCGTAAGAAGTCTATTATCTAAAACAATCATTAATTACATTAAATTTTGATTTCGCGCAAGAAGTCTAATATCTAAAACAATCATTCATTACATTATATTTTCATTGCGTGCAAGAATTCTAATATCTAAAACAATCATTCATCACTAGTATTATGGTTATTTCATGATTCTAAGATGAAAGTAATTCTACCAAGGTTATATTAGATTCAAATCTAGAGAAGCATTAGGTATCAACTACTTAATTCTACTAAATCATTCATCGCTTTGTAGCACAACTAGAATACATTTTTAAGGACTTAACTTAATTAAGTAATACTGTAAGGGTTCAAGGATAGATCTGACATCCATACACAGGGTGCACAAGGAAAAACTGATTAACTTCATCGCACTTGAGAAAAAATGGAGGTAACTTCCATACTAACTTACATAAACATGTGCACAAGGATTTCAATGTTAGCTTAATTTACAATATGTAACAATGAGTCCTTCAAGTTGACAAATGTAAGAATTCCAGTATGTCCTACAAAAGATAAAAGAAGATACCAGAATATTATAAGGGAAATTTAGTTAAGGTCTGGGTGCCTTTCCTTTAATAGTGAAGTTTTGGCTGGATTAACAAGTCAAGGGTACATGAATTTAGAGTTTCGTCTCTGCCAGCATGGCATTAACAAAAGTAAAAATTCACAACCCAAGCTCAGATACTGAATTTGCGTTGTCATTAAATATCATGAATATGTTGTCAGCAATTAGGAAAGGATCATGGATCAACCGAACTGCCGAGAGAAAAACCTAATTGAAAACCAAGAGTGGGTATTTTATCATCAAAGTGCGGAGATAAAAGAGAATTTTCTTGGAAAAAGTGTGAAAAAACTTAGAGGGTTCAAGAAGGTTTCCATGCTAGGTGTATATTAAAAAAAATTACAAAGACATTAATCGAACTGAGAGAAAAATCCAGATGATGGAAGTTGGGAGAAATCCTTGGGGAAAAATGCAGAGGAAAAAACCAAGTAAAATCACATAGATAAATCAGGGAAATAAAGCATGAGGAGGGAGGTCTAATTTTGGAGAAAATTTAATGCCATACATAGAGATAATCAGGGATTAAAAATGCCAGGAGGGAGCTCTAATTTGGGAGAAAAATTAGTGCCATACACAGAGATAATTTGGGGATTAAAACACCAAGAAGGAGCTCTATGAATTTCATAGAGTGACATGATGTAAATGCGTTGGGAAAGGGAAGAAAGGTGCAAATCCTTTGCTTCAGAAAATGCAGAGAAGAAATAACACCAAAATCGTCGAGCACAAGTGCATAGAGGAAAAACCGCATAGCTTGGGGGGTTGAGGTGTTGGGTAAGGGTATAAAACATCGAGAATATCCCGTGATGGGATTTACTATGTAAATAATATCCCCACATAACAATTAGAAAAGTATTTAAAAAAACATTAACACATTGTTTTCCTTTTCTAGAGCTCGCAGAGGCAAGGAACAAAAACACAAAGAATCGATAATTTAGTGCAATTTGAGAAAAATGTAGATCCTTAAAAAATGGCCAACCATAGAGGTGAAATGAAGTTTTCTATGTAAGAAGACAAATCGCTGAGGCTAAAACCCATCAAATAAGCAGAAGATGCATGCCTAACACAAAGGTTCTTAAAGGAAATGATAAGGTTATAAAACCCATCCAAATTCCCAGAGGAAGATAATGTAAAGGGAATGCAGAGGGGAAAAACAAGTTCTCTGAGAAGGAAGACAATAGATAGGTTGACCATTCTAGACAAAACGCATAAGTGAAAGTCTTAGAGATGTTAAAGAAAATTGCAGAGAAGAGCGAAGGTAAATGAATTCCAGGGGGCTCGTAAGGCCGGGAAAAATGTAAACATCAAACATAAAGGGTTTTCTAAGAGAAATGCAGTGCATAAGAATCGGGGGCATGCATGTTTTTCATAAAAGGGGGAGGAGGTTTCATAGTAAAAAAAATTGCAAGCAACAAGTGTCTCATACAAACTAAGCCTCAAGAGATAACGGGAAAACCAAAATTGAGATCACTCCCTGTGATCTATAAATCAATTTATACTTCAATAAGGAACTGCAGATATTAAGATTACAATATACAATCATTATATCACCAAGAAGGTATGTGTTTTATAAACATTCACACCAAGACTCCATTAGTGTAAATATTCAAATCTCGAAGAGTACATTGATTTTTGCGAAACATAAATAATTAAATATACAATACCATGACCAGAAAATAGTGGTAATAGAGTTGCACGTCTGTCTAACAACCAATGCATGTCCTTTCGAATATTTCACCTCGTCATTCCACCTTCTCCTACATGCTACCCAGTGAGACTTCACCAGTACCTCCCAACCAATGCTAGGGGCCACACACACACAACCAGAATCCTCTAGCTCCCAGCTCGTCTTGCAAGGTAGAGCCACCACTCTCTCTCTCTCGAGCTAGGTATCCCAAATTTCACAAGTAAAACCAATTAGTATTTATATAGCATAACCTTACTCATAACCCCTGTGATCCATTCCTCCTCTCAACCATTTGTTTTATAGAATTTCCTTAGTGACAACTTGCCATTTGCACATTTTT
>ML800886.1:37769-85973 GCA_009831015.1 Picea engelmannii | reverse complement strand
AATTAGGAATTATCCCTCCCATACACTTGTCATATGTTCTGTTAGTTGCACAATTTATTCTACAACTTATTTTAATTTAAAGTCAATTTACCTCACCCAACCTAAAAGCACTCCTAAAATCACTCCTAGTTGTCCCTTTATTCCCTTTATTTCCCATTTATAACTAATGCCTTTCTAAAACGGAGTTGAGTTAAAATAGGAATGTTCTCTAGTTAGACTAGACTTTAGATACCTTTCTATGCTTACACCTTCTTGTATGCTTTATCCATTTCTTATTTTAATTTCTAATTTTGGTATTTATTTTCACAATATGTATTAAATTACTCTTTAGATTTGTTTTATTTTTATTGATTTCTTATATTGATTTTACTTCACCTCTCATTATTTACTTTATAAAATTAGCTTTTAGTCTTCTCACTAATCTTAGACTTAGGCTTAGTTACATTTTTATTTGCACGAGGTTAGACCCTTAGGGATTATGCTTAATAAATTCATTCTTTAGTTAATTATTTAATTAATTAATCAATTAATTAATTAATTCGGAAGGTGCTCAAGATTTTATGAGGTTTAAGATTCGCTCAAAGTTTTCTTGGCCAACTAGATTCTTTCACTCATTTTTTAAATTTCGCGACATGCCCTTGAGGACACACTCAGTGCTCCAAGGGTGCCACCCTCCTTTGATTCAAATTTTTTTAATTTCCCGACGTTCCCTTCAATATGCATTCCATGCTCCAAGGGTGTCACTCGCCTTTGACTAGTTTTGGTAGTTGTCCAACCCCATGAGTCAGCACTCCATTCGGGCGACCTTGTGAGAGAATAAGGGCCACTACGGAATAAGGATTTTTCCTTATTACACACCCCTTAGAATCTTCTTGACCGACTATCTCAGTCTTCCCTCGTGCCATCATGGATCCATCAAACTAGGTAATCATTAACCTATAATTCGAGCCATGGTGGGAGTGCTAGTAGGTTGTGACAGGGTTGCTTCCACACCTCTCCCTTAACATATGGTTGTTGTGCATGTCCCCTTTACTCCTTATGTTAATTTGATTAGCAAACAATCGTCAACCTGCATCCATCAATTAACACTACCAATGATCCATAAACAATGCCATAATATACTCGATCATATGTCACATATGCATAAATAAAATACTCGAACCAATAAAATCCACTCCCTGACTCGATCCAGAGTCCAAGAAGGCCCATTCATGCCATTGACATCCTCAATCTGTCAAGTGTCTTGCACACTCAGGGGAAACGTGTCAATATTATATTTCAATACATAGATATGAAATAAAATAACATCATAATCCATCAACATCATGATAAGAATCGACAAGCGAAACAAACAACATATACTAAAACTAGATCACTTGCACTCAAGTGTCCTAAAAGAATAAGTCAATAACATGTGTTCGCAAGAGCGAGATGTTACACACTTTTTACTATGGGTGACCATAATTAACCATGATTGACTATAGTTGACCATGGTTAATGATGGTTTACTATGGTTGACCATGCTTGGCTATGGTTTAATATGGTTGACCATGTTTGACTATGGTTGGCTATGTTTGACCATGTTTAACAATGGTTGACTATGAATGAAGATGTTTGAGCATTATTGAGCATGCTTGTCATTAGTTGACTATGGTTCACCAAGTTGGACTATTGGAAATGATGGTTTGACCTGGTTGATTGTGTTCGACTATCCTTAACCATGGTTAACCACATTTGAATTTCGTTGATTATGATCAACCGTGTTTTAGCATAGTTGACTATGGTTGAAGAAGAGTGATTTTAGTTTACTATTGTTGGCCATGTTTCACTATGGTTGATAATGGTTGACCTTGGTAGTGCATTTTTTATCATAATTGACTTTCGTTGAAAATTGTCGACTAAGTATGTTTGAATATGGTTAATTATAGTTGGGCATGGTTGACTATGGTTGAGCATGTTTGAAGGTCATCCTTAACTTGATTGTCTTTTGTTGATTATCAACTTTCATTTACTAAGTTTCACTATATTTGAATTTGGTCAACTATGGTTGACCTTGGTTGGCTATAATTGACATGTTTTTTTATAGTTGAGTGTGATTTACCATGTTTGACTATGGTTGTGTGGTTGACTATTGTTGACCTTGGTTGATTTGCTTGACTCTTCCTAGCCATGTTTTCTTATAGTTGACCATTGTTGACCATTCTTTACTATGCTTGACCATGATTGACTATTTTTACTATGCTTGACTATAGTCACACATGGTTGAACCTGGTTAACTATGTTTGACTATGATTGACTATATTTGATTATGGTTGGACAATGACCATGGTTGACTATGGTTGGACATGGTTAACCATATTTGACCGTGATTAACAATGATTGACTATGGTTGAACATGTTTAACCATGGTTCAATATGGTTGTCCATGTTTGACTATTGTTAACAATGGTTGGCTATGTTAAACCTTGTTTAACCATGGTTGACTATGGTAGACGATATTTAACCATGGTTGTTTTTGTTTGATAATGGTTAACCATGGTTCACTATGGTTAATGATTCTTTGACCTTATGTTTAACCATCGTCAACCATGGTTGACTTTTTTTACTATAGTTTACTATGGTTAATTATAGTTGTCCATGTTCTACTATGGTTAACCATGTTTTACTATGGTTAGTTGTTGATGATCATGTTAAATTTAGTGAAGTATAGTTGACTTTGGTTAAGTATTATGGAATTTGTATTTAGATATATCTTTTATATGTAAGAAGAAAGTATCAATGATGAAATTGCACATTACCCAACTTTTCCATGGTTACTAGTTAGCACACCACTAGTGTTGAGATTAAATGGTGCAAACACCTATATATACTTGGCCTACAGGAAGATGGCATATGAAATGGACGCGAAGAGCATATGTGTATGACTCTTCAACTTCCTTAACTATCTAAGTATGGCCCTACATTGAATGCCTCATTGTAATTAGATCTTCTGCAAACCTAAAAATCTTCTACAAATCTGAAAATCAATTTTTGTGAGGTAACTTAGTAACTATTTTGTTAATTATTGTGAAGAAAATTGTATATACATCTTGTGCTCTTTGTGTTCCTTGTGGTGATGATTTGTTGATGATATATTGCTGATATATGTTGTTGGTATATGTTCACATCTAACTGGTTATAAATGACAACAATAAGTAATGACTAAATAAGTGATTGCTAACTAATGAGTTTTCTGTAAGAGGGAAGTTTTGGGAAAAGAGATCCACACTCATTCATGCCCCCCCCCTCTAAGTGCGGGCAGTGTGTCCAACAATATAGACACACAAATGGATGATGAAGTTCCAATCCTTGATGAGGAAAATTATTCTACTTGGAGAATAGATATGAGAGTACATTTTAAGGAAATGGGAGGGACTATTTGGAAGGCAACCATTGGTGGATGAGTTTCCTTGAAGAACAAGTCAAAGTTTGCAGCTCAAAGGGAAGAAAAGAAAAATGATGCATTGGCTCTCAATACCATTCTTAGTGGGCTCTCAAGCCATATCAAAGAGAGCATGGGACAATGCTCTTCTACCAAGGATCTATGGATAAAGATAGAGGAGACATATCGAAACAAGAAAGAAGATGTTGAAGACCACTCCATCAATATCATTAAAGGTAAAGAATCTCCAAAAACTCTTGAATGCATTATTTCTAAATGTGAAAACAAATTATCAAGTGATGATGTTAGCACAAATGAAGATCTTGAAGAAATTTCAAATGAAAGAAAAGAATCAAGTGATTATGTTGGAAAAAAGGAATATCTCTAAAGTATTTCAAATGAATGTAAAGAATCTCCAAAGACTCTTGATTGCAATGATTCAAAATGTGATGATGTTGAATTTTTATCTACAAGTGAAGAATAAAATTTAGAAATAGTTTGTGTAGAGTTTGATGGTAGTTATCTCATGGAAAGAATAGAAGAAGATTGATTAGAACTTCAAAAGAACGTTGAAGATGGTTTATATGAATATAACAATGACCATTATTATATAGACTATAGCTATCTCTCGGATAACACTAAGAAGTTTCTTAGGAGGATTCAAAGGCACATCTTGAAGTTAAAGGGAATGCTCAAAGAATACGAAGAGAGTAATAAGACTCAATTAGAAGAAAAGGAAGAAGAGATCACAAGATTAAAGAATGAAAAGGAATATATGATGGTAGATGATGATATTAGCAAACGTTTTGAAACTGTTGTCCATCTCAATACCCAAATTGAAGAAGCCAAAAGGGTAGAGGAACTATTGAAGAATCAAATTAATGGAAAGGAAGAGTCATGTCATAAGTTAGAAGCTGAAGTTGTTGATCTTAGAAATAAAGTAGAGAAGTCAAACAAATTATTGAATAACTCATTAATCTTGAATGAGATCTTGGAAAGTCAAAGATCGCCAAATGATAAATAAGGTCTTGGATACAAGAAAGAAGCTACACATGCTGAAGAAAACACCTCAAAGAAGCATGAGGTAAAGGATGAAGAAAATGTTGCAAGTCAACCATCTACAAAAGGCAAGGAAAGTTTCAAAAGAACTAAGAAAGAAAGACATCAAGAAGCTACCATTACACCTCAAATAAAATGGACACCAAAACAAAGGTATGAAACTATTTTTTATGGTCAATGTTATTCATGTAATGAACATGATGACAAAGCTTTGGAATGTATATCTTATGAAAGGATATATAATGGAATATTTTATAAAAGGTGTTGAAGATGTGATCAAGTAGGACACATTGTTGTTCACTATCACAGCATGAGATGCTATAGTTGTAGTGGATTTGACCACAAATCCTAGGATTGTTGGAACACAAGAAGAAATTCTATGATGAGGACTTCACATAGCATGACTAGAAGAAGGAATGAAGTAAGGAAGGGAGACATATTTGAAAATATAGAAGCTCAAAGATAAAGTTCTGAGAAGAAATGACACCTATAGAAGTGGGTGAAGAAGATTGAACAACCAGAACATAATGGAATCTTTGAGGGTAGCTCAAGTGTGTCATCTACTGAAGAGTACGTGGGTGATAGTGGTATCATTCACATACATACACATGTTGACCTTGCATAAGTTGCGTACATATGTGATCTGTTGTGCAACAAGCCGCATATATGTGGTAAATCCTTGGGAAAGGGGCTATGAACAGGGTTTGCAGCTTGATGTAATGATATAATTTTGTGTTGCAGTGTCTGACATGGTTTGTTGCAAGTTCTTGCACTATTTTTTGTGGGTTTTCATGATTTTATATTGGATTATGTAAAGTGATGATAAAAAATAATGAAAGGTCATCTTGGATACATGGCACTAACCCATGAGTATGGATTGAAGCATTTTCTATTGAAGAACAATGTTGGTTATGACAGTGAAGTTATGGCACCTTGGTCATGTGATATATCTTGATGATGCTAGCTAGAGATGTCATTGATCTATTGAAGCATACTACTAGCACATGTGTTGTTGGATGCTTAGTATTTTCTATAGTGAATGGAGGATTGATTTTGATTTTTTAGTGTACACGGCCTGTACATATTTTGATCTTCATTGATATATCTTATAATGTATTCTTGGAAGCTTGTTGGAAAAATTGATGCATGCATTTGGCATATGGATCGGCTACATATTGGGACATGTATTTGCTGAGTTGATGAGGTGATCATGATGTACATCATTGATGAGCTATAAATGATAAAAATTTTGGCACATTTCTAGTACATTGGTAGAGGCACCTACTAGCAGTTTCATTGGCACATATTTTATGGAGCATTTGACATACATATATGAGGATTCATCATGTTGTGCTATTGGTACATGGTTGATGTACTTGTTGTTGGGTATGTGTTATATAATTTGCATGTGTGTGTGTGGGTGCGTCATATTCGAATACTATGTCTGACAATCCCTATAGTAGTGGTATTTGTGTCATTTGCGTCGGGATATTTCCTAGCGGGGTCCTAGGGGTGGGTAGGTATGCTCCCCCTTGGTTACGTGCAGTGCACCAATTATTTGTTTTTGGGTGGTTTTTGCTATTTTTAGTGGATTTCGCTATTTTTAGCGATTTTCTAAATTAGTCTCAGATTAAGGGACTAGGGTTTTGGTATCTACGGAAAACCTAATTTTTTTTATATATTGTATGGTGAATGGTGAAATTCGATATAATGAATATAAGGAAGGTTTTCCCGGTTGAGAGTTTCCGGTATAAAATCTTTGTGTATGAGCCATTGATTAAATTTTGTTTTGCTTAAGAATCTATATGCATTGCTTTACTTCACAGGTTTAAAACTTACATGTGGTATCAGAGCTCATTTTTTGATTCATAGGGATGCCTTTATTGTTGAGGGTTTTGTCTCGGTCTTGATAGATCAACTTTATCTTGGGTCTGTGATAAACCTGGGTTTAGTGGGAGCTTTTACAGTGGTGATTTGAGTGTAGAAAGAGGAATGGAAAGCTCTTCTAGAATCGATATAGAGAAGTTCAACGATAAAAACTTTGAGCTATGGAAGCTGAATATGGAGGACCTTCTTGTACAAAAAGAACAATGGATCGATGTGGATCCTGGTACATAGCCTACTGGTACACCGACTACTAGCACACAGGCTACTGGTACACAACCTACTAGTACACAAACTACCAGTACACCACCTACTGGTATGTCTAAGGAAGATTGGGACAAGTTGGATAGGAGAGCAAGGAGTACTACTCAAATCTACCTGGTAGATTCCGTGTTGTTGAATGTCTCAGGAGAATCTACAGCCAAGGAACTATGGGATAAGTTGGGGAATTTTTATCAATCAAAGTCCTTGGTAAACAAGTTGTTTCTTCGAAATAAGTTGTATCATCTTAGGATGGAATATGAGGATTCTGTGACATAACATCTAAATTCCTTTAATACTCTGGTAAGTCAACTTGTCTCTATTAATATTACGATTGCAAAAGAAGATAAGTTTATTACTTTGTTATGCTCTTTTCCAGAATCTTGGGATAATCTGGTTGTAGCAATAGGTAGTACCACTCAATCTACACTGAAGTATGAGGATGTAGTTGCATCCTTGTTATCTAAAGAGATGAGGCAAAAAGGCATGGATGGTCATAGCACAGATGCTTTGTTTGTAAGAGGTCGTACCCAAGATAGGAATCATGGTAAGTCTTCAGGGGGGGAGATCTAAATCTATGGGTAGATCTAAGTCTCTAGGAAAATATTTGAGGAAATGATGGAAGTGTGGTCAAACAAAGAATTATAAGAAAGATTGCAAGTCTAAGAAGGTTGAAAAACCAAAGGGATCTGATAGTACCTCTTCCATAGAGACAAAAACCTCCACTGAAGAAGGAGGTGATGTTTACATGGAATCTACAGGTACACATGCAGACCATGATGTATGGTTATTCAACTCAGGTGTGTCATATATACCAGATTACTCCTCACAGGGAGTGGTTCTCTGAATATGAATAATATGATGGTGGTGATGTATTCCTAGGAAATGACTCGACAACAAAAATCATGGGATGTGGAAGGGTTAAGTTGCTGCTAAAATATGGAAGGATTATAACACTCCTTGGGGTTTTTCACATTCCAAAACTAGCCAGGAGCCTAATATCTGTAAGCAAGTTGGATGATGTAGGAGTGAATATTGTATTTGGAAATAACACTTGCAATATGGTACAAGGAGAAATGGTGTTGATGAGGGGAGTTCAGTGTGGAACTCTGTACAAGTTGTTGGGAATAAATTATAGTAATGGGTGCAACAGTTTTGTTGTCCCTGAGAAGAGAAATGAAGGAGACAAGATCAATATTGTCCCAGAGAAGAAGACCATGATGTGGCATCAAAGACTGGGGCATATTGGAGAAAAGGGCCTTCGAACACTACACGATAAAGTTACAGTTGAATTTATGTTTAATTTCACTCTGTATATTTATTTTTGTGAACATTGCATATATGGTAAACAAAATCGAGTAAGATTCCCATCTGGTGGTACAAGAGGAAAGGGGATATTAGAGTTGATACACAGTGATGTGTTTGGACCTATGTCTGTTCCATCCCTAGGTAAGTATGTGTATTATGTTTCATTCATAGATTATTTCTCAAGGAACACATGGATTTATTTTCTTAGAAAGAAATATGAGGTATTTGATAAATTTAAAGAGTTTAAGGCTCTCGTAGAAAATTAGACAGAGAAGAAAATAAAGGTATTGAGAATAGATAATGGTGGAGAATTCTGTGAAAATGAATTCGAAGAATTATGTAAGAAGTGTGGTATAGAAAGGCATAAGACTAATCAATACACTCATTAGAATAATGGAGGTGCATAAAGGATGAACATGACACTGATGGAAAAAGAAAGGAGAATGCTCAGTGGTGCCGAGTTAGGACGGAAATTATGGGCAAAGGCAATGGGTACAACATGTTACCTGGTCAATCGATCACCCTCATTAACATTGGATGATAAACCTCCACACGAGGTATGGACTGGAAATAAACCCTCTCTTCAACATCTTAGAGTTTTTGGTTGTGATTCTTATGTACATGTTCCAAAGGAAAATAGGAGTAAGCTGGATAAAAGGGAAAAAAAGTGTATCTTTATTGGTTATAAAGATGGTGTGAAAGGCTATAAGGTTTGGAACCTAGAAACCAAGAAGATTGTTCACAGTCGAGATGTTGTTTTCAGATAGGTAAAAGATGTTTCCAAACAGGAATTCCTACCAAGGCCACAAGAACTTGAGGAAATAGAGCTAGAGTTGGATGATGCAAAATTTGAATGATTTGAAGAAGATGAAGCAACAACAGAAGAAGAAGAACCTCATACCCTAGTATTGAGGAGATCAGTGAGAGAAATAAGGCAACCAGAAAGGTATAGTCCACCTGATTTTCATTCCAATTTTTCTTTATCTATTACTGATGATGATCCTAGAACTGTGAGGGAAGTAGTGAATTCAGAGGATAGTAAACTATGGAAGAAGTCCATGGTTGAAGAAATGGATGCCTTGGATAAGAATAAGGCATGGGGTATAGTTGAGTTGCCATATGGAAGACAATATGTTGGTAGCAAATGGTTGTTTAAGAAGAAGTTTAATGCAGAAGAAAAAGTGGAAAAATACAAATCTCGGCTAGTAGCAAAAGGTTATTCCCAGGTAGAGGGAATTGACTTTGGTGAGATTTTTTCTCCTGTTGCTAAGTTAACTTTTATTAGATTTTTTTTATCTATTGTTGCTGCTTTTTATCTTGAAGTGGAACAGATGGATGTGAAGACAACATTCCTACATGGGGATCTGAAAGAAGAAATCTACATGAAACAACCAGAAGGATTTGTAGTGAAGGGAAAGAAAGAGCTGATCTGTAAGCTAAAGAAGTCACTATATGGTCTGAAGCAATCACCTAGGATGTGGTACCAAAAGTTTGATACATACATCCTTGAATTGGGATTTGTGAGAAGCAAGGTTGATCACTATGTATATTCCAAGCAAGTTGGTAATCACTTTATTTATGTACTGTTGTATGTTGATGACATGTTGTCGGTAGGAAATAACATGGATGTTATCAAGGAGGTGAAATCACAACTATCCTCCAAATTTGACATTAACGATATCGGTGCTGCTAACTTCATTCTGGGAATGGAGATTAAAAGAGATCATGAAAATAAGAAACTCTGCTTGAATCAGAGAAAATATGTTGAGACGATATTGTAGAGGTTTAATATGCATGGAAGTAAACCGGTCATGGTTCCTATTCCTATAGGTGTAAAGTTATCTGCAGATCAGTGTCCCAAGACACAGGAAGAAGAAGAGGAAATGTCCCATGTTCTGTATGCCATTGCAGTTGATAGTTTGATGTATGCAATGGTCTGTACTAGACCGGACATTGCACATGCAGTGGGAGTTTTGAGCAGGTATATGTCAAAACCAGGGAAGCAACATTGGACAACAGTAAGGAGAGTCTTCAGGTATCTTCGTGGCACTACCAGTTATGGATTGTGTTACCAAGGAAGACCAGGATTAGATAGAGTGGTGGACATACATGGCTTTGTTGATGCAGATTGGGCTGGAGATCTGGATCGCAGAAGATATACAAGTGGGTATGTGTTTAATCAATTTGGAGGAGAAATAAGTTGGATGAGAAAAAGATAGGCTTTAGTGGCACTCTCAACTACAAAAGTTGAATACATGGCAGCCACTCATGCAAGCAAGGAAGCAGTATGGTTACAAAAATTGTGTTCAGGTATTGGGTTGGTACAACAAGCAGTCAGATTATATTGTGACAGTCAGAGTGCAATATTGCTAGAAAAGAACCCAACTTATCATTTGAAGACAAAATATATTGATTTTCAGTATCACTTTGTGAGAGACATGGTTGAGGAAAATAAGGTGTTGCAGGAAAAGGTTGACACTTTGAAGAATGTTGCAGATTCATTGACAAAGTCTGTGAGCACAGAAAAGTTCTCCTAGTGTAGAGTAACAATGGGAATTACTACCCTGGATTGTTGACTATATAATCCCCTAGACCCCTGGATGCAAAGAAAATAATAAGTGGGATAATGTTGGGTATGTGTTATATTCTTTGCATGTGTGTGTGTGGGCGTGCCAGATTTGACAATTGCGTCTAACGATCCCTCTAGTAGTGGTCTTTGTGTCATGTGCACCGGGCGCTTTCCAAAGGGGGGGGGGGGGGTATGACCTCCCTTGGTTAAGCGTAGCGTTCGACACCAGGCGTTAGCGCGGGGCGGTGCCCTGAATATTTTTTTTGGGGCGGTTTTTGTTATTTTTAGCAGATTTTGCTATTTTTAGCGATTTTCTAAATTAGTCCCGGATTAAGGGATTAGGGTTTTGGTATCTATAGAATACCTAAAAAAATTGTATATATTGTATGGTGAATGGTGAAATTTGATATAATGAATATAAGAAAGGTTTTCCCGGTTGAGGGTTTCCAATATAAAATCTATGTGTACTTTGTGTATGAGCCATTGATTAAATTATGTTTTTCTTAAGAATCTATATGCATTTCTTTACTTCACAGGTTTAAAAGTTACACTTGCTTGGTACAAGAGGTGATACATATTGATGGACATGTATGGTACACTCATAGATAGCATATACTTGATGGTAGTACACCATTGGTATTACTTGATTAGCACTACAATTGGTATTTGTTTGAGATACATGGTTATGGCACTTGGTTCATCATGGAGACATATCATGAGTGATATGACACTTGTTTGGCATATTGATAGATGCACATTGTTTGGCATGTTGGTAGATGCACGTGATTGGCATGGTTGGCATATTGGTAGATACACATGTTGGCATATGGTTGATACATACCATTGATGAGATATTATGGCACATTGTATGGTATTGATGTACATGGTTGATGTACATGGGTGTTTTTCATGATGGGCATACAATTGGTACATGATGTAATTGGGTGATGTTCTACTCATTATTCTCTATTTTATTGTTGACATATATTTTGTTTCATGATGGTTGGTACGGTATGATTTTGATGCATGAAAAGGTCCAAGGATCGTCATATGGTAGCATATTGTTCATCTTGTAGAGAATATAGGGGGATACATACCCATAGGGGGAGTTATTCCTCTTCTCATGGTTATAGGAGGAGAAAATATCCTTATACTTTAAGAAAGCGCACATAGGCATAGCTCCAGGGGGAGCAATGGTCATAGGGGGATTATGAGCGATGTATCTTTAGAATTACATCATAGTGATATCCATTGTTAAAAATGGGAGAGATTATTCAGAGGAAGATCAAAGGCATTTAGATAGGGGGAGCATCTCCAAGGAGAGTTCAAGCAAGGGGAGCAACCCTAAGGGGAGAATCAACATTTGTCATTGATGTCAAAGGGGGAAAGATAGTCACATTGATGTGATTGATGATTATTGATGTGGAGAGATAGTCATATTGATTTGATTGATGACTATTGATGTAGAGCATGACTTGTCTACACGTTGACATTATTGATTCATGTTGACATTAATGTTGGTATTGCCATCAATGCAAAAGGGGGAGATTGTTGTATCATGTTGTCATTGATGCCAATGGTTTGATTGATTGATGTCAATTGATTGATTAATGCTAAAGGATTGATTGATTGATGATTGATGTCAAAAGAAATATGTATTGTCTTTGATGAGAATGGATAGACATGATGCATATGATGTCATGCATAGATGAAGATGGATCAATGAGTTGTCATTGATACATGATGCAAAGATGAATATGGATCGATGTGATTTATTTTATATATGATGCATATTTATATTGATCATTATAGTCTTGTCATGGTTGATATAGTGCACAAATGTATGAACTCCAAATTGATCCCTTTATGGTGAAATCCCTCACGGGAAGATGCTTTACAGTTGAGTTATCCTTGAAGTATGGTTGGAAAACCCATTCTTATATGTGGAATAATGAGATGAAGATCAATGAATTTGTTAGTGAAACTATCCTAGATGGATAGTTCTTGTCATTCAATTTTCGGTGGTATGTGGAATGTCACATAATTTTTCATGGTTTGAGAGTTATGGCCTTACGAAGATAGATGACCCTCATATGTTGGCTTGAATTCTCAAAAGGTCAAATAAGTCAAAGAGCTTGCAAAGAAGAAATTATTATTTAAATGATAAATTAATGTGACAAAGTCAAGAAGGATTATTTAAATAATAAAGTGAGGTGACAAAGTCAAGGAGGAATATTTAAATGATAAAGTAATGGAGAACTTTCTAATTATGGAAAGTGGTTAACCCTAAAATGAGGAAAATAGGTTAAGTGATCTAGAAGTGGGTTAAGTGACCTAGAAGATGAAGAGTATAAACAAGAGGCAAGGGGCTCTTGTGAAAAATATATTTGGGGGTGTCTCTTCTGTACCTCTTGAGCATGATTGAATATCTATTATGAGAGAGAGAGAGAGTATGGAGGATCTCATGAATGCATCATAATTTCAGAAAGTCTGAGATCATGATGGAAGAAGTCTTGGAAGTTCAAAAACCCTAGTTTCTGAGGTGTATGTGGGCTACAGTGAGCGCGTTCATACGTGGGTTTTATGAAGATAGGGAACAAATAGTGGATGAATTCATGGAGATTGGTAGTTGAGCTAACGATAGGATCTTGAGGATTGAAGAAGGTTCCAGATCTACATTCTATGGGCTCAGATCTGCCATATAAATTCTGGTATGGTTATATTATTATCTTGATGGATACTATTTCTTGTTGTGTGGTGAATGCTTAAGGCATTCTTGGTATGGATGTTATTATGTGATTTGTGTTGGTTGATGGAGTGAGAAGCACTCTTATGATTTAGTGATGATAGGATTTCTATAGTATACTGGTTTCTTATACATGATTGAGTAGAATTCATATTATATGGTTGAGAAGCATGAATAAGTTATTGGAGAGATTGGATGTGTTGTGACTAGATGTGGGTCAGTTTGGAAAGTGAAATACAGAAGAGAATATGATTGCAGGTTGCAGAGGATCTTAGTTGATCTTGAAGAGAAAACCCTATGTAACTCAGAAGGCATATGCAGGTTGTAATATAGACTGATTATGTACATATGCGGGCTATAGTGAGCCAGAGTGTGTACACACGTGGGTTGAACTACTGACAGGTCGCGTATGTGTGATAGATTGATATATGTGGAGGATTGTTGCCTCATCTCAGTTGGTGTCAAGGATGTAACTTGAGTCTTGCATATAGAGCTGGTGCTCTTGTAGAGTTGTACTCTATTCAGTTGTTGTTGAAAAACCTCAAGTATTGAAGTCCGTAATAAAAAGAAAATTGTACATACATCTTGTGTTCTTTGTGTTCCTTATGGTGATGATTTGTTGATGATATATTGTTGATACATGTTCACATCTAACTGGTTATATATGACAACAATAAGTAATGAGTAAATAAGTGATTTCTAACTAATTAGTTTTGTGTAAGAGGGAAGTTTTGGGAAAAGAGCTCCACACTCTTTCACCCCCCCTATAGTTGCGGTCTGTGTGTCCAACAATCACAAATATTGAAGTCCCTTCTCTTGGGATTCCATTAAAATTGATGACTATAAGCCTTGAACCTAGCTTAAGGGCCTCAACTCATTAGGTTCAAGTCATTTAGAGGTCTCCATGGTCCTTTTTTGGGTCTCATTCCCTAGTTGATCACAATTTCTCACATAATCTCCCATTTGACTTTTCTCTAGCCCATATTCACAATGACGACTCCCTTGCACTAAAGTACTTCCCTTGAGTTAGTGAGAAATTTAATTTTGTGACAATCATTCATCATATTTGGTAAAAACAATTTATTTATAAGTCAAACATGGTCAATTTTGATACTTTGTTTAGTCTCTTTCATGGTTCCCATATAACAAGTTGTCTTATCCTTTCCAAATATGTATTTTGTATTAATAGTAAATGCTCATTTTTCATTCATCGTCCTCATTTGTCTAGATTGTTGAAATTACTAAGACAACTGAGAGGTGGGGTGAATCAATTGTTACTGTGCTTAAACAATTTTAAGTCTATTAAAACATTTTAATCTTTCATCAAGTGACCATCAATATTATACATCATATGGACAACATAAATAATGAGCATCAATCACACATAAGATATACACAAAGACATATTTTCATGAGGAAACCCATAAAGGGAGAAAACCTCTTCTTCCTCGAAATGATAGGCAGTCTTTTAAGTTCTATACATCATCTATGTTTGAGCACCAACTCAAAGTGAGGCTACTACCTCTGTTTTACAAGCTCCAACTTGTTGAGAGAACCAACTCTCTGGTTTCTCTAGCACCCACTAGAAGGAAGCACCAACTCCCTAAATATTCTAGCACCAACTGGATTTATGCAAGCACCAACTTGTATACAAAAAACTTTGTGTTTTCCCGAGCACCACCATTCCACCCTATTTTTGTAGCCATAACTAGATGGAAGATCCAACTTCCAATATTCAAGCACCAAATTGAATATCAGAGGACCACAGTCCTCCCTATCACCACCCTTCCTCCCTGATTATGAATAAATGATTGACAAACAAACAATACAGGTATTTCAATTCTTACCCCTTCTTCACTCTTCTGCAATTCTTCTTTGGTTCAAAAATTGTTCTGCAGTTCTGCTCTGCTTCATGCTATTCTACTATTCTACTCTTTCTTCTGTCTGTTCGTAGACTGTTACTCATCTCTGATTTTTATCTCATGCTCTACATTATTTCATTTTATCCTTCTTACAATTCATCTCATTGTTTCGGTTAGAACAACCAACCTTACACAGTCACTCCATATCTCCTTTTATACACACCAGCCTCATCAGTTACACCTCAAATCTCCTTGGTCAAAGACAAAAACGTCTCAGCAACTGAATCGCCAACCAATCAAGAACCATGATTCGATTTTCTAACTGAATCGTAACTGAGCTTATTAATCATGAAAATAAACAATGACCCTTCGATCATATTCCTGATTAACCTGCACCGTTGAATTACAAGTGTTGGGTCTCACACTTATTCTATATGCCCACTAGCTGTGACCATGGGCCTAATCAAACTGTGTTTCTCATTTTGCATTTTGGCAATCCTGCGTCAAAGGGTCTCGAGACTCCAAGATGCGATCCCCGAAACTTTGAAAAGGAGCTTGGCTAGACTGGCTCCTTCCCTTCTCATGACCATCGGCTTTGACCAAATGCTTATCCATAAATCGCTTTCACAACTCACCATTTCGAGAATCCTGTGATGAGTCATTTCGATAAACAACAGGTTGATTTGGGCATCTAGGATTTGCGCGTCTAGATCTACGGTTGAGATTTGATTTCGGACCCCCATTGCTATTTTTTCTTTAATGAAGGGGGGGGGTATGGAATTGGACCGCGCAAGTCTGAGGGACCGAGATTGAAGCCCTTAGATCTACGGTTGACATTTGATTTCGGACCCCCTTCGCCTTTCTACCTTTAATGGGAGGGGAGGGGTGCAGAATGAGGTGGTTTTGTATGGGCCCCTCCTAAACCTATTACCGCTTCCTCCTCTTTTTACCAACTCCGCCTCCTTTCGACATGTGTCTTCAATCCAACGACTAAGATTATATCGTGATTTTTCATATCGTGAGTTTGAGAGGTTAGGAGCCTCCTTCCTTTGACCTTTCAGTCAGTGAAATGCCAATCCCTTGGCATGTGTCCTCTGCATACAACATTCCACAACATACCTTGATTCAAGGGTTCAAATAAACCCTCAATCCGATAGCTCGGATCATTTTGGGATATCGCATATTGCGAGTTCGCACACCATGTTCTTTCCTTTGGATTTCTTGATCTGCGAAACTTCGAAACTAAACCTTTGTCGCACTCTGGCTATTTTCCATGTGTCTTTATTGGATCAACGATCCTCCTACTTTCAAGACTTTCTAAGCCCGCTTCATCTTGTACTTAAAGATCATTCTCCTTCTTCTGGATCCGACGATGGTCATTATTCGCACTTAGATACTCCTCCTGAGCTTACACTATTGATCTTTCCATTCCATCATTGTCACTATGATGTTGATCGTGATCTTTTCCATCAATGACAAACACACATACTCTGCCTTTGTCTGAAAAAAATGCTAACAATATCCCCCTTTGGCATTGATGTCAACCCCTTGAAGAACATCCAATCTTGAAGAGCATCCAATTATACTACTGTAGAAACCTTGAAATTACCACACTTTCTCCCCCTTTGAAATCAATGTCAAAGAAGAAATATGCTCCCCCTGAGCTGTTGCAGTACATACTACTATTGTCAACTATGAGAATCTTAGAAATATAAAATATATCCAATAAGTACTCCCCCTGA
Organism: Picea engelmannii; assembly: GCA_009831015.1. Classification (NCBI taxonomy): domain Eukaryota; kingdom Viridiplantae; phylum Streptophyta; class Pinopsida; order Pinales; family Pinaceae; genus Picea; species Picea engelmannii. The sequence goes on along the minus strand of ML800886.1, from coordinate 69,121 downwards.
CTAGGTGAATATATTAGATGAAATAAGTTATAAACCCCAACTTTTGACGAAGATATCCAAAAGGGGTCGCTGCTAATGGTTTAGTAAAGATATCAACTATTTGTTATGTAGAAGGAATATAATTCAGCTGAACGACTCTGTTTGTAACTTTTTCTCTGAGAAAATGGTATTTTATTGGGATATGCTTAGTCTTGGAATGAAGAACATGATTCTTGTAAACACTAATTGCACTAGTGTTATCACAGTGAATTGTAATCAGATCAGTATAATTTACCTTCAAATCTGTAAGAGTTTGAATCATCCATAAAATATGAGTGCAGCAAGTAGCAACAACAATGTACTATGCCTATGTAGTTGATAAGGAAATAAATCCCTTATTCTTGCTAATCCATGCTACGAATGAGTCACCCAGGAAGAATGCACCTCCACTGGTGTTCTTTCTCTCATCCACACAATTTTCCCAATCTGCATCTGAATAAGCAGTTAACTGAAAATTCTGATTTCTGGGATACCACATACCATAAGTCATTGTTCCCTTCAAGTATTTGATTATCCTTGTGACAACTACCAAATGAATTTGTTTAGGAGGAGACTGATAACGAACTACCATTCCAACAACTTGCATTATATCAGGACGAGATGTTTTGATGTACATAGGACTGCTTATCATAGAGAGATATGTCCTTTGATCAACATCAGGTGAAATATCATCTTTATTGAGCTTGCAACCAACCACCATAGGTGTGCTAACAGGAGAGGAATCCTCCATCTGAAATTTCTTCAACATATGTTTCAAATATTTTTCTTGAGAGATAAATATTCCCGGAGAACTCCGATTTACTTGTAAACCTAGAAAGTATGAAAATTCTCCTATCATGGACATCTCAAACCCTGTTTGCATAGAGTTGGAAAACCACTGGATAGAGGATTCATTAGTACATCCAAAAATAATATCATCTACATAAACCAAAACAACTAGTATATTATCACCTTCGGACTTAATGTAGAGATTGCTGTCAACAATACCTTTCTTGAACCCTTTGTCTTGTAAAAAATTGTCTAGTCTATAATACCAAGCTCATGGTGCTTGTTTCAGTCCATATAAGACGTTCTTCATCTTGCAAACATAATCAGGACTTTCTGTCAATGAGAATCCTTCAGGTTGCTCCATATATACTTCTTCCTCTAGATCTCCATTAAGAAATGTTGACTTAACATCCATCTGATAAAATTTAAAATTCTTATGACATGAATATGCAAGAAACATTTTGATGGCTTCCAATGTTTCCACTGATGAAAACGTTTCATCAAAGTCTTGACCTTCAACTTGTTCATACCCTTTATAGACCAATCTGTCTTTATTTCTAACAACTTGTCCTTTTTCATTCATTTTATTCTTGAACACCCATTTGGAACCTATTACATTCTTATCTTCAAGTCTAGGGACAAGATCCCAAGTATTTTTCTTCTCCTGATCAAGCTCTTCATTCATAGCTCTAATCCAATCATCATGCTAGTTGGCTTCGTAAAAAAATTTAGGTTCAGTCATAGATAAAAAGGCAACATGAGATTGTTCTAAGTCTTTAATCAATTTCCTTCTTGTCTGAACTCCTTTATTTATATCTCCAATTATCTGATTTTCAGGATGATTCTTTCTAACAATTCTGAGAGGTGATTTTGATTCTTTCTGCTAATTTGTGTCAGTTGGAGTATTCGTATCTTCATCTAATTCAGATTCTTATCTTTCTGATTATGGGACCTATTCATCTTCGTCTTCAACTAAATCTTTTGTTCTTGGTTCAACATTGCTTACATTTCTTACTGGGATTTCTTCATCAACTTTTATGTCGATACAATCAACCAATTTATGCAGCCTCTTATTGTAGCATCTGTATCCTTTATTGTTTGTAGCATAACCTAAGAATATACCTTCATGAGCCCTGTCATCATATTTGTCAATATTTTCATCATTATTCTTGATATAACATTTACTCCCAAAGACTTTAAAATGCTTGATTGAGGCAGGTCTTCCAAACCATAGTTCATAAGGAGTCTTTTCAATGTGTGGTCTGAGATGAGCTTTATTAAGAATGTGAACAGTTGTATGGATTTCTTCCACCCAATATGTCTGAGATATTTTCCTTTCATTCATCAGTGATCTTGCCATTTGCTGTACTGATCTGTTCTGCCTCTCAACAACTCCATTTTGTTGTGGGGTTCTTGGAATTGTGTACTCTCTTTTGATCCCATGTTTATCATAGAACTCTTTGAATTTCCATGAGCTAAACTCTCCTCCTCTATCAAACCTTATTGCCTTCAATCTTTTTTCCTGTTTGATTCTCAGTTAGAGCCTTAAACACTTTGAATTTTTCAAATGCTTCTGATTTTTCCTTCAAAACAACAACCCATGTTAGTCTAGAATAATCATCAATAATCAACATAAAATATTTTTCTTTTCCTGTGCCTTCTTTCCTTGACAGTCCACATAAATCCATATGAACTAACTAGAGAGGTTTTTCTGTTGAAGGGAAGTTTTAAGATTTGAACTGTATCCGTGTAAGCTTTCCTATATGGCAAAGTTTACAAATAAAATCATATGGATTTGATATATTTAGAAGATCCTTTACTTACCCATTGTTTCTAATCTTGATTATATAATCAAAATTTAGATGTCCAAGTCTCTTATGCCATAGCCAACTTTCATCATACATTCTTAAGTGGCATTCTTCTTTTTCTTCTTTTAACACATAGACATTGTTTTTTTTTCTTATCCCTTTTGCAACTAGCTGTCCTGAATTCACAGACTTTATTTTACAATCTTTAGAAGTAAAAACAACCTCACATCCTCGGTCACAGACTTGAAAGACACTAAGAAAATTATGTTTCAGACCAACTACAAATAACACATCTTGAGATTTTCCTTTTCCATTACGCAGACTTACCATTCCTTTACCTTTTATTTATCCTGTTGCATCATTTCCAAACGTTAGATTCCCTGATTTTCTTTCACTTAGAGTTAGAAACTTACTTTTGTCTCTAGTCATATGCTTGGAATATCCACCATCAATATACTAGGGATTATTTTTATTTTGGGATGATAACACAAGTTCACACTTGTCATCTTTTTTCTTCTTCCAAACCTTGAAATTTTCAGCAGCGGACTTCAAATATGGCTTATAATTTCTTAAGCGACAATATGTGGATTTATGTCCATAGTTATGACAGACATAACATTCTGGTTCACTGAATAACAGACTGTAATGATTTCTATGCTCATAACTGGTATTATGTTTGTTGCTTAGTTGTCTCAATCTTTGTTGTGGTAGATAATTATTCCTTGAATAACTTGTTTTCTCATATCAACATCTTAAAGAACAAGATATAGATTTGTGACCAAGGTTAGAACATAAAAAACAATATCCATAGAAAATAATTTTGTACCTGGGAAAAGACTGTCTTCTCTGAGTGGATTGATTTCCTTCATGATGATAGTTTCTCTGATCAGTTCTGGTACCTTTTCCTTCATTCCTTCTTGGTGGTTGATTTTCTTTCTTTGTTTTTGCAGAATGGTTGTTGTCAATGATTGTAGATTTAACAAACTTGATGGGTTCCATATTACTTGGATGATCACTACTTGATCCTTCTTCATAGCCCAAGCCAACTTTCAACTTTGGATTCCTTTGCTGATTTAGAATGGAAGTTAATTCTTCCGAGGCTTTAATACTTGACAGATTTTGGTGATACAATGCCTTAAACTTCTCCATTTCTTTTTTGGATTTTACTATATCTTCTTCTAAGGATTTAGACCTTGCTTTCTTCTCTGATAAATGTTGTTTCAGAATGTATTCTATTTTCTTTGCCTCTTCTAACTCCACGTTCAGTAGAGCAAAGTCTTCATCGGGTTTTTTATCATTCATTTTAAACTACATCAACAACATTTTTTGTTTTCTCTTCTTACATCTAAGTTTGTCAATTTCTTCCAAGGCACTGATTAATTCACCTTCCATATCCAGCACAGCTTCTTCATCATCCATTTCACCTCATAAATGTTCATCATCAAGATATCCCATAGCCATAAGCATAAAACCATTCACTTTGTCTTCACAGGATGAATCACTATCTATGTCTTCTGAGGAGTTGTCATTGTTTGCACACAAACTTTTCTTTTTACTATATTTCTTAAATTTGTATTTATTTTCATCATCAAAGTTCTGATCCTTTTTCTGCTGAGGACATTTAGATGCAAAATGACCTATCTTACAATAGTTAAAACATTTGAAAGGGAGCTTGCCTTGATATTTTCCTGATCCTTTCTTTAACCTTCTCACAAATTTTGCCTCAATATCATTGAATTCTGAATTAGTATTCTTGTCTTCTTTAAAAGATGTTTCTCTAGTAATGGATTTATCTTTGCTAATTCTCATTTCATATGCAGTTAGAGTTCCTAGGAGTTGATCAATGGTCATAGTTTTAAGATCATTTATTTCTTCTATTGCAGAGACTTTTGGATTAAATTTATCAAGGAGAGATCTTAAAATCTTCTGAACTAAAAACGATTCTTCAATTTTCTAACCAAGACCCTTCATGGCATTCACAAGATCTTCAAATCTTAAAAAATACTTGTTGTCTATTTCATCTTCATTCATCTTTAGTTGTTCAAACTTCAATCTATATGTTTGAAGTTTGACATCTTCTACTTTCTCATTTCCTTCAAAACTGTTAATAAGTTTATCCCACATTTCTTTGGCAGTTTGAAGATGTATCACCTTTACAAACTCATCTTCTTCAAGTCCATTCAAGATAGAATTCATTCCCTTAGAATTAAAGCTAAATTCTAACTTATCATCCTTGGAAGCTAGCACAACAGGCTTTATGTATCCAGTCTCTACTACATCCCATACATCAACACCTAAGGACATTAGGTATGTTCTCATTCTAACCTTCCAAAAGGCAAAATCTGTTCCATCAAACATAGGAGGCTTACTAGATGAAGTCCCTTCATGACTTATCATGTTTGAGGTTACAAATATACCTTTAAATAAAAGGAACCCGCTCTAATACCAATTGTTGAAATTACTAAGACAACTGAGAGGGGGGGTGAATCAGTTGTTACTGTGCTTAAACAATTTTAAGTCTATTAAACCATTTTTAATATTTCATAAAGTGAACATCAATATTATACATCATATAGACAACATAAATAATGAGCATCAATAACACATAAGATATACACAGAGACAAATTTTCATGAGGAAACCCATAAAGGGAGAAATCCTCTTCTTCTTCGAAATGATAGGCAGTCTTTTAAGTTATGTACATCATATATGTTTGAGCACCAACTCAAAATGAGGCTACTACCTCTGTTTTACAAGCTCCAAATTGTTGAGAGTACCAACTCTCTGGTTTCTCTAGCACCCACTAGAAGGAAACACCAACTCCCTAAATATTCTAGCACCAGCTGGATTTATACAGGCACCAACTTGTATACAAAAAACTCTATGTTTTTCTGAGAACCACCCTCCCACCCTGTTTTTCTAGCCACAACTAGATGGAAGATACAACTCACCAACTTGAATATCAAAGGACCACAGTCCTCCCTAGCACCACCCTTCCTCCCTAATTATGAATAAATGATTGACAAACAAACAATACAGGTATTTCAATTCTTACCCCTTTTTCATTGTTCTGCAATTCTTCTCTGGTTCAAAAATTGTTCTGTAGTTCTTCTCTGCTTCATGATATTCTGCTATTCCACACTTTCTTCTTTCTGTTCAATGACTGTTACTAATCTCTAAGTTTTATCTCATGCTTTGCATTCTTTCATTTTACCCTTCTTATAGTTCATCTCATTGTTTCGGTTAGAACAATCAACCTTACATAGTCGTTGCATCTCTCCTTTTACACACACCATCCTCATCAGTTACATATCGAATCTCCTTGGGCAAAGACGAAAACGTCTCAGCAACTGAATCGCCAACCAATCAAGAACCATGATTAGATTTTCTAAGTTTATTAATCATGAAAATAAACAACGACCCTTCGATCATATTCACGATTAACCTGCACCATTGAATTACAAGTGGTGGGTCTCATACTTATTCCATATGCCCACTGGTTGTGACCACGGGCCTAATCAAAATGTGTTTCGCATTTCGCATTTCAGCAATCCTGTGTCGAAGGGTCTCAACACTCCAAGTTGCAATCCCCAAAACTCCAAAAAGGAGCTTAGCTGGACTGGCTCCTTCCCTTATCACGACCACTGGCTGTGACCAAGCGCTTATTCATAAAGCACATTCGCAACTCACGATTTCTGGAATCACGTGATGAGGCATTCCAATAAACAATAGGCTGATTCAAGTGGCCAAGATTTGCGTGTCTAGATTTATGGTTGAGATTCGATTCTGGACCCCCTTGCTATTATGCCTTTAATGAAGGGAGGGGGGGGTCTGGAATTGGACTGCGCAAGTCTGAGAGACCGAGATTGAAGCGCTTAGATCTACGGTTGAGATTTGATTCTAGACCCCCCTCTGCCTTTTTTCCTTTAACAAGAGGGGGGGGGGGGTTTGGAATTAGGTGGTTTTGTATGGCCCCCTCCTAAACCTCTTACCGCTTCCTCCTTCGTTTAGCGCCTTTGCCTCCTTCCGACATGTGTCTTCAATCCAACGATTGAGATTATATCGTGATTTCGTGTATCACAAGTTCGAGAGGTTAGGAGCCTCCTTCCTTTCACCTTTCAGTCAGCAAAATGTCAATTGCTCGCCATGTGTCCTCTGCATCCAACGTTCCACATCATACCTCGATCCAAGGGTTCAAATCAACCCTCAATTCAACGACTCGGATCATTTCGGGATATCGCATATTGTGAGTTCCCACACCATGCTCTTTCCATTGGATTTCCCGATCTGTGAAACTCCGAAATGAAACCTTTGTCGCACTCTGACTGTTTTCCACGTGTCCTTCTTGGATCAATGGTCTTCCTTCTTTCGGGACTTTCTAAGCCCGCTTCATCTTGTACTTAAATATCGTGCTCCTTCTTTTGGATCTGACGATGGTCGGTCTTTGCACTCAGATCCTCCTCCTGAGCTTACACTAAAGATCTTGTCATTCCATCATTGTCGTTGTGGTGTTGATCGTGATATTTTCCATCAATGACAGACACGCATACTCTGCCTTTGTCTGAAAAACATGCCAACATAGATTTGATTAATAAAATAAATGAATACACAACTTTGAAGAGAAAACATAAGATACAGTAATGAAAGTACGGTATTATAGGAAAAAGCCACATCTATTAAAGAAGCAAAAGTGAAAAAAATTGATATATATATATATATATATATATATATAATGTAGAAAATGGTGCTAGCTTATCCCGATAAGATATGTGATGTCTATGTTTATTCAAAAATTTCCTTAACTAGAATTAAAAAAGCATTTTATTACATTGTGAAGCAAAAACAATAGCAATAACAATAGAGTGTGCAAGTGTTTTGTGTATGTTATCACAAAAGTCAGATGATGGCACTAGTCGATATTAGAAGAAAAGGAGATTCAATTTCATCTCCTTGAAGTTTTCCCTTTGTTTGAAGTGCGCAATATACTTAGGTCATAAGAGTGTGCAAAAACCAGTTCTTTTTCTTTTCCTATTCAGCTTCTTATTTTTGTGTCATATACTTTAGCCCGAGAATTTCCTTCTCAGATCGCTTTCTACCTTTCTTATTGTTAATCGCAAATAAACATGGCTCGTACAAAGCAAACATCAACGTAAAACTCTCTGCAACATTACTTAGCGCTTACTTGGCCCGAGACTTGCCTTCTCAGATCGCTTTCTACCTTGCTTATTGCTAATCACAAATAAACATGGCTCGTACAAAGAAGACATCAATGTAAAACTCTCTGCAACATTACAAAGCATTTCATGTTGGGAAGAATTGTTTGATGGTTAAGTCTCTACAATAAAGCTTTTGTATGGAATAAAGATTACATAGTTCTTCATTCACCTCACATTCACCTCATCATTACGAGTAGAAAAGCATCAATGACGCCTTGAATGGAGATTATATACATCTAACAAAGAAAATGGTTTGAGTATTCACCATTGTGCCTTTTTAACTGCAATTCCATGAGAATGTGTTTTTCCAAGTTGAATTACATTGTAAATGGGTGCATTTTAATTAGAAGCTAATACCGCTCATTCACTAAGCCTCTATTGTAAACTTTGATTGTGAAAGGGTGGAGTTGCAGTAAACTCTTGGATTGAGTTCACGAATTGTTAGAGTTATTGAACACTCTAATCCTCTCTTATGTGGACCATATAGTCACACTTGACAAAATCACTTTGCGTGCTTGCAAGTTTCGCAAGCAAAAGAAATAATACTTCAAACTCAGACTCGACATATTCACAATGCACTTGAGCCAAATAATCTAAAACAACATTCTAAACTAGTCCTTGTTCATAACCCTATATTAAAAGATGATGAAGAATATGAGGTTGATTCATACCAACAACTAGCACAAAAACTACTCAGTGAGCCAGCCAGAGATTCAAGTGCAGATAAAGATCAATTTTCTCTTTCCAAGTGGATCATTAGACCTTGGGAAGAAATTAGAAATAACAAGCACATAATTGGTATAGATATGAAAAGGATGTCTCCTTTCATAATCCGGATTACACCAAACTGGTCAAATTTTGTGCTGGACTACTACAAGAAAGTTGAGATTCACGTGCTCTCGTTCAAGAAAAGATTCCAAAATGCCAACATTGTCAATGATTTGGCCACATTGAAGATCATTGTTTTGATCTTCATCCTTGCAAGTGATTAAATGAATTTTCAAGTTTGACCAGAAGGGTCACAAAACAATTTATGAAGGGAGTTGGTTCCCTAATTTTATCTATTGTAATAGCTAGATGTTTCTAGAAGACGTCTTAGTAGATTTCTTTTGTTTAATGGTTGAGATTATTTTTTATTTTGTTGCTAATATTTTGGGACAAAATATCCAGATTTAGGGTTTGGTGAGATAGCTCGGGATTTTGTCAGGTTGAGAGCTATCTCAGAGCTCTATGTTTTTATTATGATTGTTCATGTAATTAGGAAGGTTAGATAGTGAGAACAATGGAGATGTGTGTGTTTTTTAATAATTTTGTACAACCACGAAGGATTAGAACATCATTGTCATATTTTCATCCTTCAATAATTGAATAGAGATTGAGAATTGTGAATTTATATCTCCTATGTGCATATTTGTCGAATTTTGCGTGTATTTGTTTAAATAATTGCAGGATGATTGCATAGATCCAACGGTGTATCAGAGAAAAACATACATAATAAATGAAATTACAAAGCATAGAATTGGACCGCCAAGATTAGACCTAGGAGTAGTTCGCGAGATAGACAATTCTAGTCAATAGTCTATCAGATCTGAAAGCATCTAAGAGTGTGTTTTAGAACCTTCTTATCAGAGTCCCAGTTCGAGTATGATCCCTACGTAACCATTGCAAAAGTGAAATCTAATCATTCATTGGGACGGACCTATGAGACATATCCATCATCCATTCGAGTTGGCTTTCAAAGGCTTATTTCCCATTTGGATCCGAGTAGGGTATTCCGATAGTGAATTAAGGTCGTCCATAAAAAATGAATATCGATGGAGGAGGTTGGAGATAAAATAAAATCTGAGGAGTGATCCACACCATCCATTGGATAGACTTGTTGAGAAATATCCATCGTTCACCAGTGCCAGTCGTCGGAACTTTGTTACTCATTGACTCTGACACAACACTCCAATGACCAATCTTAGTAGTTCATTATAGGGATCATGGAGTAATCCAGACCACCCATTGGGTAAGCCAATTTGGGGTCTTATTCTAACTTCCATTTTGACAATAGCATTATGAGACGATATCTTTATCATCCTTTTAGTGTTGATCAACAATTGTAAATGGAAGTTGAGATTGTCCAAAGAAGAATCCTTGTCATCCACCTTACAGCTGATCAATGGTTAACAAGGAGCTTCACCATATCCTGAATATGAAAATATGACCGTCCATCAAACCTCAAAATCAATAGTCATGATTAAAAGGGCTTGAAAACAATCGGAACAACCTATGAGAGGTTTTTTAGTTATGTTCACTATGAATATATCACTCTGAATTCATAAAGAAGATCCGACTCTCCATTCAAGGAACAGATCGAGGGATCAGAGGAATTCACTCTAGAAATTCTCTTGAGGTTTAATATCGTGAAATGAAAAATGAGTTTATATTGTGGATGTGGTGTTTAGTCATATGATCGAAAGGGTTCTTAACTCATTATTGAACATGCACAATGAAGAAGAATAGAGAGAGATATGAGGCTAGAGAATAGAGAAATTCACCAAAGGGATCAAATTTTATCTTTGTATTTTGGGTATTGTAGACTAGGGATATCATTTGTGGTATTAGATCATAAGGGAGATTGTATTCAATATCCATGCCACCTAAAAGAGGTAGGACACCATTGGGACTAGTTTCAGAGTTGTTGATATGGATTATTTTTGGTACGAAATGAGAGAGAAGATACAATAAAGCAATGTACAGAGATATCTCAGATATCCAATAATATAACAGAAATGTATCAAAGATTCAACCATAAACACGAAGATAAATTAATACACAATTTTCTATTAATGAGAGAAAATGTACAAAGACTGTAAAAATACTGAGTCAAAGACTCACTAGAATGGTGGCAACTTATCTATAAGAAGAGATGTGTCTTATAATCACATTTGTAAGAAGAATATTTTACAATGAGGATCCAAAGGCGCTTTTATCATAAAGAAAATACCAAAACCCTAACCCCGGAAGATGAAAATCCAACAATTTTGTGGACCCCATTTTGGGTAGTTTGTTGTATCAACTTCACGGGGGTGTAACTTTGGAATACGATCTTCGTTTGGGGCACACGATATCTTGTTGGAAAGGTATCATCAAGGAGATTCATTTTGGGGGCCCAAGTAGATCCTTTTTCAATCACTGATAATCACGATCGTGAAAAACCTTCACTTAGGCCCTCAAAATGGCCCCAGAAGTTAAAAACTGCTTAAAATAGTAAATTACCAAAATTATCATAAAACTATTTTGAGCCAGATGAAAAAAGTGGGTAGCCAAGAATATCCACCTGGACGAATCCTCCCTCTTTAGGAAGCAATGGTATCCATTGTGTTGAGTACCCGGGGGAGAGGGAAAAGCGTTTTCTCAATCTGCATCTTGATGAGTTGCTTGCCTTGTTGGAGAAGTTGTGATGCTTAGCTTGTTGAAGGTTGTCAAGAACCTATGGCTGGAAGGGTTGGACCTTTTTAACTAGTCTGGATATGTGATATGCATGTGTGCATAAGGAATCTTTACACTTTGCTGCAATCTTTTTGACTTGATTTTGTTGGATAGAAGGTGCTTGGACTGAGGCTGTACTGGTGTTCTTTTGTTCACGCTTTGAACAAACTATGAAGAAGCTGAATTTTGTTGTATGAGATACTACTTTGCGACATTTTTTAGGTGGGAAAATAGTCGGAATTACCGCTGGTATTCTGTAGAGATGACCCCCCAGAGTAACAATGATATTAAGTGGTCGAGACTCATAAATAACATGGCACTTCCACATATATGGTTGGCTCAAAAGAACATCACAAAGATCCAGTGGGAAAACATCACATAATACCTCGTCCCTAAAGGATTGAATGACGTATGAAAATCAACACTGCTGGCTGACACGAGGATCTCGTCCCTAGCGAAGCCACTCAATGTTGTATGGCTATGGGAGTGGTTTTGTCAAAAATCCCAACTAATTGATGACCTTTGTTGAGATGAGGTTCTTTTGGATTCCGCTATCAACAATAAAATGTAGTGGGGTCCCCTTCACCCACATCTGTGAATTAAAAAGGCGCCCCCACTTCAAAATTTGTTTCTTCTTCTGGTTGAATTTCTACAGTTAGAAAAATAGTAGTGGGGTCTACGTCGATGATCTTTCCTCTATCAGTATTTTCATAATCAAATTCAGAATCAGGGTTTGACTCCTTTTTTTTTATCTCGACCACCAATGACTATTTTTAGCGACATTCATCGGTGTTGTGCCAGGGGATTTTGTGGAAATCGCACCATTTTTCAGTGTCCTTCTTCGTCTTTCCATGACCCTTCTTTTCCTGTGGCTTGGAATGGTTTTCAGGATGTTGTTTGTTAGGGCCTTCTTTATCATACTTTGGTTGTTACAGATTTGTAGACCTGAACTCCCGTTTGTTTTGGTGCTTAAACTTCTGCTGAATTTTAACAACATATCGATAAGTAAAACCGAGTGATGAGATGTCGATAAAATCCATTTCAGTTTGGATGTATCTGTGTAGAGCCCCACAGAATTTCAGAACCAAATGTCATTCATAATATTTGATACCCAACTTTGTGCAGAAGGTATGGAAGGTATTGGTGAAATCTGGAACTACTTGGCCCCTTTCTTTCTGCAGTGTGTTCCATCTCATGTATTGGTCCTCATAGTTTCCAACAGGGTAATACTGTACTTTATTTACCGCATCCAAAGAAAAATATCAAGTGGGATCGACCCCATATATTCCAGACTAGTCTATGGAACTTCCCCCCCAGTAAGTTTCCCACCAATGTTTGACATGGGGGAGATCCTTAAGGAGTGCGAAGGTGATCTTTTCCCTGTAGGAGAAATTATGAATAGCGAAATAACATTCTAGTAGATTTAACCATTTTTCTAAGGCATCTGCATCTATTTATCCTTCAAATATGGGAATATCAAAATTAATTTGTACCTTGAAAGGAGAGGTACTTCAAAAGTGCTCTCTTGATGAATACGTGCCTATTTTTATCAGCAGGCATTGAAGGATGTGCGAAAAATTCTTCATCATTTCGTACCTTTGTCACGTGAGAGCTTGCTCAAGCAACATATTAATAGAATCAGCTACTCTGTCATTTTTATTTTCTTCTTCCATGGAGGGTTTATTGGACATGCAAGAGAGATTTCATTCAAGAGATACAAGCTCGAGACCCAACTTGCTATACTCGGACCTCGTTGGGGACATGCACTGAAAAACGATCAAGATCAACCGACTCTAATACCACTGATCTAGATTATTTTCGGCATGAAATGAGAGCGGAGATATAATAAATAAATGTATAGAAATATCTGGGATATCCAATAATATAAAATAAATCTATCAAAGATGCAACCATAAACACAAAATACAGTAATACACAATGTTCTATTAATGAGCAAAAATGTACAAAGACTGTAAAAATATAGAGTGAAAGACTCACTAGAATGGTGGCAGTTTATCTCTGAGAAGAGATGTGTCCACTACTCGCATTCAAAAGAACATGATTTTACAATGAGGCTTCAAAGGCCTTTTTATCATAAATAAAATTCCAAACCCTAACCCCCAAACATGAAAATCCAACATTTTTGTGGACCCCATTTTGGGTAGTTTGGTGTATCAAATTCCCAGGGGTGTAACTTTGCAATACGATCTCCATTTGGGGTGAAATATAGCTCGTTGGAAAGGTATCGTCAAGGAGATTCATTTTGGGGGCTCAATTAGAGCCTTCAGATATCATTGAGAATCTCAATCCCCAAAAACCTTCATTTAGTCCCTAAAAAAGGCCCTCGAAGTTAAAAAGTGCTAAAAATAGTAAATTACCAAAATTGTCAGAAAACAGTTTTGAGCAAGTTGGAAATAGTGGGTGGCCACCAATATCCACCTAGATCATTTGTAGAATGAGTTTAGGAGAGTTCAGGATCGAATGGAATCCATGGAAGCATCTCAACAATGAGAAGATAACATAGGTGATGTCAATGAAGATGAAGACACTAGTTTTGAGGAAGGAGGAGAAGCTCTAGGAAGTGGAACGGATGAGGAACATTTTTAAGGATGGTTACAAAGGTGGGAGCCAGACCAAAAATGAAGGGAATAATGTATGAGGGGAACTTGAATGTCAAATAATTGCTTGAGTGGATCAACACAATGGACACATACTTTGACTATGAGGAAATATATGAAGAGAATAAGCTTAATCATGCTATGACTAGGCTAAAAGGACATGCATCCCTCTGGTGGGATGCATTGTAGACTAATAAGAAGAAGAAAGGAAAGACAAAAATTAGGAATTGGGACAGGATGGTAGCTATGTTCAAGGCCAATTTCATGCCTAGAGATTATTAGTTGAACATGTTCAAAAAACTATAGAGCTTTAGGTAGAAAACTATGAAAATAAAGGAATATACAAAATAATTCGACATGTTGAACATTAGGGAAGGGCATGCAGAGGATGATGCTGAGAAATTTGCAAGGTATATAAATGTATTAAGGTATTATATAGAAAATGGAATCCACCTCCTAACCCTGAGGACTATAGAATATGCTTATCAGACAACTTTGAAAGAAGAGGAGAAGATTACCAAAAAATAAAGCCAGAAAACAAGAGGAAGAGGTCCTATAAGAGGAAAAGGAGAAGTCATTCACAGGAGAAGATCAAAAAATTATAAATATGAAGGGAGCATTTCAAGTTCAAATAATCAATCATCACGAGGATAATTTAGAGGCATAATATTTGGCTCCAGAGGTAGAGGAAGAGGAGGCAGATAAATTAGATGCTACACTTGTGGCAAGACAAGACACATGTTTTGAGACTATCCTGAAAATAAATAAATAAATCAGAGAAATAAAAATGTTGCAGAGACCAGGGAGGAAGAAACTAATACATTGGAAACGAAAGAAACTTCTATAGTGGGAGAGTCTTTAAATTTTAAGAGGATCTTGGTCAAGTCAGGGAAAGAGACAAGTGATCCAACACAAAGGAAAAGTATTTTTAGGACTGTATGCAAGTCAAAGAGGAAGTGTTGTAAAATTTACATTGAGAGATGAAGTACAAAAAATTTGGTTTCCATGGAGATGGTGAAGAAGTTGGGATTGAAGAGGATGGAACATCCCACTCCATACATAGTGTTTTGGTTGCATAAAGGACATCAACTCTTAGTGAATGAGCACTGTAAAGTGGAATTCTAAATTGGTAATTATAAGAATGAGGTATTATGTGACATAATGCCCATGGATGTCTACCATATTCTATTAGGAAGGCCATGGAAGTATGATAGGAATTTTATTCATGATGGAAGGAGAAATACTTATTCCTTAGAGAAAGATGGACGTAAGCATGTGTTGTTTCCATTGAGGATGAATCATTCAAAGAAGAACATGGACCTAGTTTTTTGTTGATGAGTGGGAAGGAGCTTCTACAAGAAATCAAGAATCAAGAGGAGGTACATTTTTCTCTTGTTGGTAATCCAATGGTAATACTCACTACTACAAATATAGATGGTTTACTTGCCAAAGTTAAAGGTATGTTTGATGAATTTTATGATATAATAGTATATGAATTACCTAAGTCTTTACCTCTTGTGAGAAGTATAAGTCACCATATTGATTTGTTACCTAGAGAAAGTCTACCTAACAAAGAAACATATAGATTGACCCCTCAAGAGAATGAAGAAATAAAGAAGTAAGTACATGAGTTGTTAGAAAAAGGTTTGGTGAAAGAAAGTCTGAGTCCATGTGTTGTACTAACAAATCTCAACCCAAAGAAGGATGGTGGATGGTGCATGTGCACTGATTCTAGTGAAATTAAACGAATTACCATTAGGTACAAGTTTCCATTACCCAAAATACATGATCTTATGGATTTCTTAAGTCGGGATTTTGTTTTTCAAAAATTGATTTGCAAAGTGGGTACCATTAGATTAGGATAAGAGAAGGGGATGAATGTAAGACTTCTTTTAATACTAATAGTGGAATGTATGAATAGTTGGTGATGCCTTTTGGGCTCAAAAATTCTCCTAAAACATTTGTGAGGTTGATGAATGAGGTCTTAAAAGAATTTATTGGGAAGTTTGTGATTGTATATTTAGATGAAATTCTGACTTACAACCAGACAAGGAGGACAATTTAAGGCATATTAAGATGGTTTTGAGTACCCTGCAAAAGGAAAGACTATTGATAAATCTGAAAAGCGCATCTTTATGAAGAGGGAATTGATATATTTGGGGTTTGTAGTATCTGAAGAAGGCTTAAATATGGATCTATAGAAGATTCAAGAAATTGTGATTTGGCCAACCCCAAGAAACACATTTTAGGTAAAACGTTTCCATGGAATTGCAAGTTTTTATAGAAAATTCATTAGAGGATTCAGTTAGATATGTGCACCTATTGTAGAAACTATCAAAAAGAGTAAACAACCATTTAAATGGACCGAGAAAATTGATAGAAGCTTTAAATTCTTGAAGAAAAAGATTACTAAAAATCCTATTTCAGGTTTGTCAAGTTTTGATAAACGTTTTTCAAGTTGAGACTGATGCTACTGGGAATGCAATAGGAGTTGTCTTGAGTCAAGAGCAGAGACCAATTGCATATTTCAATGAGAAAATAAATGAAGGAAAATATAAATATTCCTCTTATGACAATGAATTTTATGCAATTGTTCAACCACTTAATAAGTGGAGACATTACCTCATGCCCAAGGAGTTTGTCTTATAAATTGACAATAATTCATTATAGTTCATAAGTAGTCAACCAAATATGAACCAAAGACATGCCAAGTGGGTTGAATTTATACAAATATTTACCTTTGTGATTAAACACACATGTGGTAACACTAAGAAAGTTGTTGATGCCTTAAGTAGGATTAATTTTCTTTTGCAATAACTTCAAGTTAACACTTTAGGTTCTGATGCTCTAATGGAAATATATAAGGATGATGTGGATTTCAAGGAGGCTTATGAAACTTGTGAAAACCAAGTTTCCTGCAACACAATCTAGTGGTTCGACTATATGCTACAAGAAGGGTTGTTGTTCAAGAATAGTAAACTATGCATAACAAAGTGTTCAATGAGGGAAAATATGATTAAAGAAAATCACAGTGGAGGATTGTCACGGCATTTTGGTCAAGATAAGACTTTTTAATATGTAAATAATTTCTATTATTGGACAGGTATGCAGAATCAGGTAAAGAAATGTTTGGGAAAAGGCAGGATATGTCAGCATGCTAGGCGGATAAGTCATAACAGAGGATTGTATTAGCCACTACCTATTTGAAACAGACAATGGGATTCAATCAACATGGATTTTATATTGGTATTACCAAATACACAAAGGGGGAATTATTATATCTATGTTTTGGTAGACATATTTTCCAAACTGGCTCATTTTCTTTCTTGTAGGAAGACTAGTGATGCCACTAATATAACCAATCTATTTTTTTCAGAAATAGAGAGATTGCATGGTCTACCCATAAGAATTGTTTAAGATCATGATAAAAAAATTGTAGGTAATTTTTTGATCCCTGTGTATATCAGTGGTCACCCACCTTTTCCAACTGGTTCAAAATATTTTTCTGGCAATCTTGGTAATTTAGTATTTTTAGCAGTTTTTAACTTTCGGGGCCATTTTGAGGGATAAATGAAGGTTTTTCGAAATATAGCTTATAAATGATATTATAAGGATCTAATTGATCCCCCAAAATGAATCTCCTCGGATATACCTTTTCAACAAGATATCGTGCGCCCCAAATAGAGATCGTATGACAAAGTTATGCCCCCGAGAAGTTGATACTCCAAACTACCCAAACTCGGGTCCAAAAAACTGTTGGCTTTTCATCTTCCAGGGTTAGGGTTTTGGATTTAATTTATGATAAAAAGGCATTTGGAGTCTCATTGTAAAATCATATTCATGCGAATACGAGTAACAGACACGTCTCTTCTCAGAGATAAGATGCCACCATTCTAGCGAGTCTTTCACTCTATATTTTTACAGTCTTTGTTCTTTTTCGCTCATTAATAGAAAATTGTGTATTACTGTATCTTTGTGTTTATGGTTACATATCTGATACATTTATTTTATATTATTGGATATCTGAGATATCTATGTACATTGCTTTATTATATATCCTCTCTCATTTCGTGCCGAAAATGATCCAGATGAATTGTATCAGAGCAAGTTTCTCTTGATCATTTTTCAGTGCATGTCTCTGACGGGGTTCGAGTATTGAGCTTGTATATGTTAAGGACAAGTTCTCTCACACGCCCAAGAAAACCTCCATGTCAGAAGAAAATAAAAACAACATAGCATATGATTCTATTAATTTGTTTATTGACCAAGCTCTCATGCGATAGAGGGACAAAATGATGGTGAATGTTTCCCACATCCTTCAACGCCTGTCTATAACAATAGGTGCATATTCATCAAGAAGCCACTTTGGAGGCACCTTTCCAACTTCATCAAGAAGATGTGCTAGAAAAATGGTTAAATCTACTACAAGGTTATTTCTTTATTCATAATTTCTCCGATAGGGAAAAAATCACCTCCGCACTCCTTAAGGTTGTCCCCCATGTCAAACATTGGTGGGAAACTTACTAGGAGAAAATTTCCACAGAGGAGTTTGGAATATATGGGGCTAATTCCACTTGGGTTTTTTTGTGGATTCGGTAAAGGAACAATGTTACCCTGTTGGAAACTATGAGGACAATATATGATATGGACCACACTGCGACAAGAGAGGGGCCAAAAATTTCTATATTTCACCAATACCTTCCATACCTTGCGCACTAAGCTAGGTATCAAAGACTCCGAACGACATTTGGTTCTGAAATACCGCGAGGCTCTACACAGATACATCCAAACTGAAATAGATTTTATGGACGTCTCATCACTCGATGTTGCTTATCGATATGTTGTTAAAATCGAGAAAACATTTAAGCACCAAACCAAATGGGGGTTCATGTATACAAATCCACAACAACCAAAGTATGATAAAGAAGGCCCTAACAAATAGTCTCCCAAAAACCATTCCAAGCCACAATAAAAGAAGGGTCACAGAAAGACGAAGAAGGACACTAGAAAATGGTGTGATTTCTACAAAATCCCCTGGCACAACATCAATGAATGTCTCTCAAAACAGTCATTGGTGGCCAAGATAAAATACAAGGAGTCGAACCCTGATTCAAAAATTGGATTTTGAAAATACTGATACAAGACAGATCATCGACACATACCCCACTGATATTGTCGCAACTGCAACAATTCAACCAGAAGAACCAACCAATTCTGAAAAGGGGAAGAACCTTTTTCATTCACAGATGTGGGTGAAGGGGACCCCGCTGCATTTTATTGTTGATAGCGGAAGCTAGAAGAACCTCATCTCAGCAGAGTTCGTCAAACAATTGAGATTGTCGACAACACCACACCCACAACCATACAACATTGGGTGTCTTCACCAGGGACAAGATCTTCATGTTAGCCAATAGTGTCGATTGTCACATGACATCCAACCCTTCAATGATGAGCTATTATGTGATGTTTCCCCACTGGATGCCTGTGATGTTCTCTTGGGCCAACCATATATGTGGAAGCGCCATGATATCTATGAGTCTCGACCCTGTAGTGTCATTGTTACTCTGGGGGGTCATCTCTATAGGATACGAGAGGTAGTTCCAACTATTTTCCCAACTAAACAATGCCACAAGTTAGTATCTCATACTACAAAATTCATCTTCTTCACGATCTGTTCAAAATTTGAACATAAGGATACCGCAACCACTACAGCCTAGGCCCAAGCACCTTCTATACAACATAATCACGTCGACAAAGTTACAAAAAAGTGTGAACATTCTTTATGTACACAGACAACTTATGTAGCCATACTGGTTAAAAATTCCCAACTCTTCCAGCCACAAGGTCGTGACAACCTTCAACAAGCTAAGCAACACAAATTCTCCAACAAGGCAAGCAACTCATCAAGATCCAGATTCAAAAAATGATTTTCCCTCTCCCCCATGAACTCAAAGAAATAGATACCATTGATTCTTAAAGAGGGAGGATTGATCTAGGTGGATATCGGTGGCCACCCATCTTTTCCAACTGGCTCAAAACATTTTTTTGGCAATTTTGGCAATTTACTATTTTTAGCAGTTTTTTACTTTCGGAGCCATTTTGAGGGTCGAAATGAAGGTTTTTCCGAAACGATCTTCTCAATGTTATTAAAAGGCTCTAATTGAGCCCCCAAAATGAATCTCCTCAAGGATAAATTTCCAACGAGCTATCGTCCACCACAAACGGAGATCGTATGCCAAAGTTACGCCCCCGAGAAGTTGATACACCAAACTACCCAAATCATGGTCCAAAAAACTGTTGGCTTTTCATATTTTGGGGTTAGGGTTTTGGATTTACTTTATGATAAAAAGGCCTTTGGAGCCTCATTGTAACATCATGTTTTTGTGAATGCAAGTAGAGGACATGTCTCTTCTCAGAGATAAGCTGCCACCATTCTAGCAAGTCTTTCACTTTGTATTTTTACAGTCTTTGTACATTTTCACTCATTAATAGAAAATTGTGTATTACTGTATCTCTATTTTTATGGTTTAATATATGATACATTTATGTTATATTATTTCATATCTTATATATCTATGTACATTTCTTTAATATATCTCTGCTCTCAGTTCATGCCGAAAATATTCCAGATCATTTTTGGAGGACCCTCTAGAAGAAACTAGGTACTAATATCAGTTTTAGCTCATCCTATCACCCAAAGAATGATGGGAAAACAAAGGTATTGAATATAATCTTGGGGAGTATTTTCAGGAGTCTTGTGTATGAAAATCATAAGCAGTTGGACCAAATTCTTTCCAAGGATGAATTTGTATATAATGACTTACCAAATAGGAGCATGGGAAAGAGTCGATTCCAGATTGTGTATGGAATGAATCCAAGAGGAGTATATGAGATAATGAATTTGGGAAAGTGGGAATTAAGAAGTGCAGATGGTGAGGATTTTGAAGTAAGAATGTAGGAGCTACATGAAAGTGTCAAGCAAAGATTACAAGAAAGCAGTGGTAAATACAAACAAAGGTCTGACATGAAAAGGAGACAAGTGGAATTTCAGGTTGGTGATTTGCTTATGGAATATTTGAGAAAGGAGAGGTTTCAATGGAGGATTTACAACAAATTGAAGATGAAAAATATTGGACCTTGTATAATAATGAGGAAATTTTATGCTAATGCATATGAAATTGAACTTCCAACTAGTATTGGAATTTCTCCAATTTTCAATGTGGAATATTTGTATCCCTTTAAGGAAACATAAGGTGTTTCAACAGATGATATTGTAAGTGATGAATATAATACCATTGAATTGGAATATAAGTTTCCTAAGGTAGTTCAAAAGTATATTGAAGCAGCATTGGAAAAGAAAGTGGTAAGGAAGACCAGAGGTAAAGAATACTTCCAGTATTTGGTTAAGTGAAAGAATCGACTAGAGAAAGATGCTACATGGATGATAACAAAAAAAGTCTCCAAGTATGGAATAGATGTTGAATATATCATGAATAGTTATTTTCTTCCCTAGGAGTCTTCTGATGTAGGAGCATCTTCCTAAGCAAATTTTTGAGGTTGACACAATGGGTCACAAAACAATTTACCAAGGGAGTTGGTTCCCTAATTTTATTTTTTGTAATATCTAGATGTTTCTATAAGACATATTACTAGATGTATTATGTTTGATGGTTGGGATTATTGTTTATTTTTTTTTTATGATATTTAAGGACAAAATATCTAGATTTAGGGTTTGTGAGATAGATGGGAATTTTGTTAGTTTGAGAGATAACAAAAAGCTCTATGTTTTAGTTATGATTATTCATTTAATTAGGAAGGTTAGAAAGTGTGTAGAGTGGAAAAGTGTGTTCTTTTGAAGAGGTATGTACGACCATGAAGGAATAGAACATAATTGTCATATTTATGTCCTTTAATCATTGAATAAGGATTGAGAAATGTGAATGTATATCTCATGTGTGCATATTTGTTGAATTATGTGTGTAATTGTTAAAAGAAATGTAGGTGATCATGATTGCAGAGATCCAACATGGTATCATATCCCAACCCTACATAATTAGTGAAATTACATAGGATAGAAGTTTATGACCAAGATTATACCTAGGAGGAGTTCACTAGATCGACGGTTCTGGTTGATAATCTATCGGACCCAAAAGCATCGAAGAGTGTGTTTCAAAACCTTGTTATCAGAGTCCCATTATAATCTCGATTTAACCATTGTGAGAGTAACATATGTCTACCCATTAGGAAAGAGATACAATATAGATCCATTGTCCACCAGAGCTGGATTTTAGATCCTTCTTTACCATTTGGGTTTGTGCAGGGTATTCTCACAGTGAATTAAATTCCTCAATCAACAAGGAAGATGGAAGGAGGAGGTTGGTGATCAAAGAAACTACGAGGATTAATGAAAAACATCCATTAGATCAACTTGTAGACAAATATCAACCATTCATCTATGCTAGTCGTCAGACCTTTATCCCTCAGTGAATCTAACACAACACTCAGATGACCAATGTGATTTGTCCATCATAGGGATAGAGTAGTAATCAAGACCACCCATGGGTAAGCCAATTTTGGGTCTTATTCCTACTGCCATTCCAACCACAATGTTCCGAGGAGATATCTCGATCTTCCTTTCAGTGGAGATCATCGATTGTGAACAAAAGTTGAGATTGTCTGAAGAGGAATCCTTGTAATCCACCTGGAAGTTGATCAACAATTAACATGAAGCTTCACCATATCCCGAATATGAAAATATGATCGTCCATCAGAACTTAGAATCAATGGTCACGATCAAAAGGGATTTGGAACAACCTATCAGAGTTGTTTGAGTTATGTTCACTCTGAATAAATCACTTTGAATTCGTAAAGAAGATCTAACCATCCATTCAAGGAACAAATTGAGGGCTCAAAAGAATTCACTCCAGAAATCTGCTTGAGGTTTAAGATCAGGAAATGAAGGAGTTTATCCTTGGGACGTGGTGTTTGGTCATATGATCAAAACGGTGTTTAAACACTGATTTAACCTATGGAATGAAGAATCAGAAAGAGAGATATGAGGCTAGCGAAAAATTTTCCACAGGGATCAAATTGTTATCTTTATATTGTGGGTATTGTAGTCGAGGGATATCAACATGCATTTTTATCTCTATATTGTGGTTATTGTAGCCGAGGGAGAGAAATTCCAATTAACAGAAGACATCAACCTCGAACTTCTAGATAACTTAGGAAATCTTCATGGAACCATTGAGCCTGGAGAAGGGTTCACTACTACATATGTACGAAAAAACCAACGTCGTACTTCGAAAATACGGAAAAAATTGATCATATTGACGGAGTTTACTTGCATTTTTTTATTTTTATTTTTAAATCCTTGATGTTTCTTGAATATTGAATGACATTAACTATCGTGAGATATCTGATGGTTGGCCAAGTCAATGATCATTGGATATTCGACGGGTGACTGGGTCAATGATGTGTGTATCAACATTTCACGAAGTCAATATTTATGTTCGCTAAGCAACATTTATCTGGTCAACATCCGTTGGACGTCCGACGAAAGTGCGACACATAATTAAAAATGTTTAAAATATTAAAGATATTTGACATTGTTTCTATACTAATGATGGTTTGTGGAGGTTATAAGGGATATTTTTAGGTCATAATACAAAAAAAAAATGTTGTTAATTAAATTACACATAGTTAAAGTAATGAAGTTTCTTTCTAAGATAATCATCACTGAAAGTTTGGTAAGGAAAAATATCACATAGAATTCGTCCAGGAGGAAAAGGTCGAGACTTGAGATCTACATTGGTTGATACTTTTGGTGATAAAAAATGTTATTTACCTTGTAAAAAATGTAGGGGCTATAATAGAAGGAGGAGTTTAATAAAAACAACTAAAAAACATTGTAGTGAGTATGGACACCTTGAAGGCGGGTGTTAGCACTATAAGCCACACCTAGACTGTTGTAGGTGCAAGCCTAGTACCCATCATAATATAAATGGATTGAATGGTTTGAGTAGGTGGATCAACAAGAGAAGAGTAAAAGGGAGGGCATAAAATTGCTTTCAAATACATTCTATTGGGCATGGAGTTGTAACATTCTACAGATCACACGCAATCAGACTGCCTACCAGACAAAAGGATTATGCAAATATGGGTAGAATAATAGAAGGTAAAAAAACCAGAAGAATATCCACATAACATAGATCCTTTCTATAAGATAGATTAAAGAGTTCTTGAACAATAATCAATGATTAACATGAAATTACCACAAATCCTTTGAGCTCATGAAACCATTAACCAAAGGAAACTTTTTATCTTCAAATATGTAAATATTACTCAAACAAGATGATAAGAAATAATGGAAACAAGAGAAAAAACGTTTGGTATCACAACTTTCATGAATCTATAATGGCATATGTTCCTACAACACATGCCCTCATGCTTACAAATGAGCAACTCAGCTGCTCCTCTAGCTCTCTCCTCTCTTGGATCATGAATTGAACCCCTTCCTTCCCAAAAACCACTTTCATATATAGTGAATGATCTCTATATACCACAAGGAGGTAGAAACGAAGGATCTACATAGGATCCTCCTCCATTTAGGAGTCTTGTTACAAAATATTCCAACAAAACCTAACAAATTCCTATTTTTTAGGATCTTTCCTATTGTGATAAATGCCTTTTGAAATAGGTCATTATGCTTGATATGGAGATGGAAAAAATGTCCCTCATGTTAAACAAACTCCTAGGAGACCATTCAAAAATTCCATGACAACTAGCATCCCTTCCATAGATCAAATTTGTTAGACTATTAGAGTTGACAATGCCTGTGACAACATGCACTGTGAACTTTCTTGTAGGTGATGATTTTAGATTTTCTCCAAAAATACAAAGTGGGCCAGGATGAATTTTTGTGACCAAGTCAAAAACACCATGTTGTTACTCCACATGAAATTCCATAGGAACCCATATGGGTATTCAAAATTTACAAGCAAAACAATCATTTGTTGTGTGCTAATTGCTTACAAACTGTCATACATTACCAGTTCATAGCCTCAATGTTGCGAACATTCCTGTAGCACCCTGTTTTGCTTGATAAAGTCTTAAAACATTCCAAAATTTATATCTAATTCCCCAAACTGTTGTAACAACTTATAATCTTTGTACATGACTAGAAGAGAACATCCCAACAACTAAACATGGTTTATAAAGCATAACCATCCTCAAAATTGCAAAATGTATCAAATGAGAAACTTGTCAAAAATTGATATTGGTTAAGGAGGTTCAATTTCTTCATTTTTTAACTCTAGAGCTTCTCCTGGTAGAAAATTTATCCAACATGTCCATATTTCTCTTGGCCAACTCTTCTTTAAAAGTTTGTAGTTCCTCCTTTAGCGTTCTGATCTAAGTTTGATAAGATCTATTTGGTTTGTAGATGCTTCTTTGATCAATGGATTAGAATCAAGCAGTTGCATGTCATAAGGTTCTGCCCTTACAATTTCACCTCCCTTATGAACTTTCTTATGATGTTCACTATCCATTATGATGCTTGTGAATGATTTATGTGAGCTTTAATAACAGGTAGATGTATGAAAACACAGAATAAAAGAAACTAGGGTTTTGAAGATAAAGTGTTTTCAATATGCTGACCTTGTACACAATTTTTATACAACTCACTTTATACAGATTAATGAATGAGAAAAGGAATTCTTCAAATAGAAAGGCTGAGGAAAAGCCACTGAAAATTATAATGAAGGGAGACAAAGCTAAGTATTTGAAAAATAGGTTTTTATTAGCATAAAATTTTTATTAACATCATCATGGCACCTGTAATTTAAGTATGATCTCATAGATGATCAATTGCACACTACAGAATGGATAGGGGTATAATAAATCTGTTAAGTTTGCAGTTTTAGAAATATGTAGAGGACGGGGTTTTAACAATACTGGAACAAAGGGTTCACACTATCTTGTTTGTAGCGCTCTGTGAGCCAGTTCATAGTTCTAGGTTAAAATGATGGGAGGAAGTAAATTTTAAGAAGGACGAAAAATGAATGAGGTGAGAAGGTGGTGTAGTTTAGTAGGAATAGTTGAAAGCATATTTTAAGTGAATTTTTCAAGTTGATAGCAAGGAAGTGACAGATCACAATGCCTTTCTGTAGAACCAGGTTCGTAGTGCCTAGATCAAACACGATTTTCACACTTGGAGGAAACTGCTAGAAACGTTTATGACATAATCCCTGATAATTTGTTTAAAATACCATCTCTGAAAACAATGAGATCTTCTTTGACATCATCCATAAATGAAATGATGGAAATGAATGCGTGTAGTACTTTGAATGCGCTGTGAACTCTCCTAGTGAGTTGGCTACACATAGATCAAATATGATTTGATATCTAAACGGATAAAAGGTGACAAAGGAAGATCTTGTGTAGAACATGGAGGTTTGACATGTCAAGGTGATGATGGAGATTTTCAAATATGTGACTCGTGATGGTTTATTCAACTTGTCATGATAACAAACACATAACCCAAGGACTCTAGACCAAGGCTAAAATAATCTTATCTTATTTAAATCAAAATTTGTAATTTGACTATAGCAGCAAGTCATAAAAACCTATAACTTAAGAAAACCTATGACTCAAAATCAAAATTGAAATGATTTTTGACCCTTATAATTCTATGTGATAAAATTTGGTCTGAATATCGTCCCTCGGTAAGTTATAATTGTTATCATTATTATCCTCCACTAATATTTTGAATTGGAAATGCAGTCATAATTATATTTTCCTTCTTCGAATTTGGTCTTAGAGATTAATTAAAAAAGCAGTACAAGGATATTTGCATTGTTTTACTTGCATAAGGATCTGTTTGAGAAATATTTGCAGAGTTGATAATTCCTCTTTTGATATTGGTACCGACAGTTTGTTTGAGAATTATTTTCAGAGTTGTTAATTCCTCTTTTTATATTGGTAATTGTTTCATTTTTAAAAGTTTTGAAGATTAGTTCTAGTTCCTAGTAACGTTAGCATTTTGTTTTAATCACTAATGGAAAGTGGAAATATGGATATTCCTTGTTCCTATTCTGGAACCTTCAAGGGTTAAGACTTATAATCATTAGGGTTCATAAGAAAAATAAAGGAAATATGGAGATGATTGTTCCTTTTCTTTGTTTTCCTATATTATAATTGTAAACGTTTCCATTGTTTTAATATTTTTTATATACACTAATATTACTTGATATTTTGTAATTATAAAGGAACAAATCCCTATGGAACTTCCCATGAAGGAAGACATGGTTGTACAAGCATATGTTCATGAACATGGAGAAAATATTAAAGATCAAGTTAACAATCC
Source organism: Picea engelmannii (assembly GCA_009831015.1). Taxonomy (NCBI): domain Eukaryota; kingdom Viridiplantae; phylum Streptophyta; class Pinopsida; order Pinales; family Pinaceae; genus Picea; species Picea engelmannii. Next base: position 41,829 of record ML800886.1, on the reverse strand, counting down.
TATGGAAGATGATGATGATGTTAATAACATAGTTGAAGAAGATAGAACAAGTATATTGATCGAGGAGACATTTAATAATGATAGAATATATGATTATGACAACCATGTTGATGGTGTTTTTTATATACCTATACATGAGAAGGCAAGTCAACCTATTTACAAAGGCTCCAAAAGAAGTCTTCTCTATGCTATATTGTTGCTGGTGAACTTAAAGGTTATGAATGGTTTTTCAAACACTTGTGTCACACAACTGCTAAGGTATGTAATGTATTTTTTCACACATAGTACATGATGATAACGACTTTATTTTTTCCTATACTTTTCTTGTTATTCGTTCATTTGTAAAATTTCGATGCAATAGGTACGATCAATATTCTTTACATTAACCAATATTGTTTTTTTATGTTGTAGATTGTTCGGTGAATTTTTGTAACCACAGTCAAATGTTTTATGTCAAACAAACCAAGATTTACATTCCATAATGAAAGATATTGGAATGTAGTATCAAGTTATTCATGCATGTCCTGGTGATCATATTTTATATTATGGAGAACATGCATCGAAAGCAGAATTCCCGAAATGTCAAATTAGTAGATATCGAACTGATAAAGTAATGAAGAAGATGTCTCACGTGGTTCTTCATTATATTCCCATAATTCCATGTTTGTGGCGATTGTTCACGTGAAAAAGCATAACACAAATTATTGATTACCATGAAAAGAATATAAGTAAAGATGGTGTTCTTTGAATGCATGTGGATGGATGTGCATTTAATAATATAGAGGAAATATGGCTACATTTTAAATATGAACCTTGTAATCTTAGGCTTTCATTTCCAGTTGATGGTGTCAATCCATTTGGAGAGATCAGATCTACTTACCCAGTGTGGCCTATTTTTGTTATCAACAATAACATTCCTCCATGCAAGTCAATAAAGAGGGAGCACATAATGTTGGCAATGATTGTTCATCATATTTCTTGATATAAATTTGTTTAACATGGTAACATCTCATTTGTCTTGTTTGTTTCATAATTATGTCTTATATTTTTTTGTTTACTCATATATGTTCAGTTATGTCTTATAATTATGTTTGATAATTTTTTATTAGGCAAGTACCATGTAAAATATATGAATGTATATATCCAACCTCTTATCGACACGTTACTAGAGTTATGTAAGGGAATCACTAGATGTATGTTATCTCTAGACCAGTAGGTGCAAAAAGGGAATTTAAATTCCATGCAATGTTTGTATGAACAATTCACAATGCCCCAGGGATAAATTTTTTTATGTGGTATGTTATAAAGTTACAATGGACTTTAATATATACTATTTAAGTTTTTGAAGTTCATATCATGCATGTTTTTTATATAATCCCTTCATTAAACATACTTCAAATAATTGATAAAAAATTTAATCCATCTCTTGCAGGTCTTCAAACAAAGGGTAAATTTTCATGTCTAGTTTGTGGCCCTAAGATGAAATCACATTGTTTTAGAAGTTTAGGAAAGGAGGTGCTTGATCAACATAGAAAATTCCTCTCTAAGAACCATAGGTATCCAACTACCAAGAAACATATTTTCAATGGGAAATAAGAGACTGGATTAAAACCAAGGAGAATGACACCTCATCTATGGAAGTTGAAATATAATAGAAATCATCAAGGTATAGTGGACCAAATGATCTATGTGTATCATACACAAAATGTTTTATACTTTTATTGCATTTTGGTCATTGTACTAATTGACAAGTATTATTGTAATACATTTAATTTATATGCTTCACCTTGAAGGTCACCATGAAGGAATTAATAATGGAGCACTTCCACGAGGAATGAAAAGTTATCACATGCAATTTAGTATCCTCTTCTACTATGAGCACCTAGAAATTGTTCATTTGTTTGATACAATGCACATGGGGAAGAATGTAACATAAAAATTATGGTGAATCCTAGATGGAATTAGTGGAAAAGAAAAAAATGTGAATATTTGTGATGACATTAAGGAGTCCAATCATGCAAAGAAAGTGTGATTCATTGAAATAGAAATGCATACAACCAAAAGATAAGTGCCCTTCCATGGTTATTGATAGAGAAACAAAGAATGGATGTAAATGAGGTTATTGAAAAATTAAATATCCCACTGGATTTTCTTCAAACAGAAAGAATATCCTAACAAAGAAAGATGAATTAGGTGGGGTTAAAACTCATGAGTAGAATACCTTGATCAAGGTAATTATTTTGGTGTATATATTTCTATATTGGTGAAACATCTTGTTTTTGTTTTTTTTCTACTAATTTGGGAATAAATAATGATTCTTTTTTTATGTTACAATACGTTCTACCTCTATCTCCTCCACACAAATTTGAAAGTAATGTCAAACAAGTTATATATGATCTTGGAAAATACATGAGGTAAGTGGCGATTTATATTCAAAGTGTAATTTGTCATATTCATTATCCATCTTATATTTGATTGCATGTATATTACTTGTAATGTAGTACTATATCCGTTTTTGTTGAAACTTGTGATTTCCTTGCATCATTTGTAGATGATTGTCATCTAAATAAATCTATAACTAAGATATAAAGTATTGGAGGTTAAATATTCCTTGTCTAATGTGTGAAATGAAAAAGTATCTACCTCCGACATTTTTCCATGGAGAATAAAACTATATCGTACATGAAGGTGAGGAGATTGAAAAGTGTGGACTTGTACAAACAAGTTCATTATGGATGGTTCAAAGACACTTGAAATCATTGAAGGATTTGGTTAAAAAAAGAGCACGTCGTAAGGGTTCTATGGTAGAGGGATATATGGTATATCAAACGATGTTTTATATTACTCAATATATTCCTAAGATAGTTGTAAGTATTAATCTGGATCACATTTGGGACGTAAACTGCATCAAAAAAATTTAAGGGGAGCACCTATTGGGGAAAGGTAGAATGAGGAAAGTGACATGTGAGTAGATGGTGGGGATTTACAATACATTTGATTTTATTTTTTTTATGTATTTTGTACTTATTTTATTTTTAGTCTTCCTACATAATCCATTCTTATGAAGGTATACCATGGTAACTGATTATATGTGAATTGCTTTATTTTAATACAGTTGGTCGAGAGTGGGATGCAATACATTTATACATTGCAAACAATCTTGATTGGATGAAGGTATGGAATGTACGATGTATACACTATAATAATGGTAGGTTATTATGGTACAGTGTGGCTATATTGGTCAGATAAGCTAAACGTAAAGGAGATACCAATATTACACATAGATAAATTGATTTGGCATATGGTTTAAAAGATGAAAAGAAAAGAATATTCACCCATACTAATTTTTTTTAATATTATATTGATGTATATGGTGTGTTTTATTTCTTATAATTTTTCACAATTTCCAAGTATAAATATGTTTAATAATTGACAATGCAGTTTTTATGTGTTTGTGTAATTTTTAAACCTGCGAAGTAAAGAAATGCATATATATTCTTAAGAAATACAAAAATTAATCAATGGCTCATACACAAAATACACAAAGATTTTTACCGGAAACCCTCAACCGGGAAAACCTTTCTTTTTCATTATATCGAATTTCACCATTCGCCATACAATATATACAATGTTTTTAGGTATTCCGTAGATACCAAAACCCTAATCCCTTAATCCGGGATTAATTTACAAATCAACTAAAAATAGCAAAATCCGCTAAAAATAGCAAAAACTGCCCCAAAAACCTAGGTGAACGGATCGTCAGACGCAGTCATCGTATCTGACGCACCCACACACACACACACATGTAAAGAATATAACACATACCCAAGATTCTCCCACTTGTTGTTTTCTTTGCATCCAGGGGTCCAGGGGATTATATAGTCAACAATCTAGGGCAGCAATGCCCATTGTTACTTTACACCAAGAGAACTTTTCTGTGCTCACAGACTTTGTCAATGAATCTACAGCATTCTTCAAAGTGTCAACCTTTTCCAGCAACACCTTCTTTTCCTCAACCATGTCTCTCACAAAGTGATATTGAACATCAATATGCTTTGTC
>ML800886.1:0-34030 GCA_009831015.1 Picea engelmannii | reverse complement strand
CAGCAACAAAGGCGTCCCTCTGAAGCCAAAAACGTGCTCTGATACCACATGTAAGTTTTAAACCTGCGAAGTAAAGCAATGCATATATATTCTTAAGCAATACAGAAATTAATCAATGGCTCATACACAAAATACACAGAGATTTTTAACGGAAACCCTCAACCGGGAAAACCTTTATTTTTCATTATATCGAATTTCACCATTCTCCATACAATATATACAATGTTTTTAGGTATTTTGTAGATACCAAAACCCTAATCCCTTAATCCAGGATTAATTTAAAAATCAGCTAAAAATAGAAAAATCCGCTAAAAATAGCAAAAACCGCCCCAAAGAAGAAGGGATCGTGAAGGGATCGTCAGACGCAGTCGTCGTATCTGACGCACCCACACACACACACATGCAAAGAATATAACACATACCCAACAGTTTGGCATATTTCAGTTGAAACACCACAAGGCTATGTGGTGCAATGTTCACAAAATGTTTGATAGTGGGATAACTACAATATTTTAGGTTACTAATGTTTTCTCTAGAAGTGACAGACATCCATAAGTCTCTGAAAATTGATATTGTGGGTTTTTGGATGATATACTTGAGTGTGACGTTAAATCCTTTGTTTTTCCAAGCCAATAAGAATAGGTATTTTTCTCAGAGGTTCCAGGTAGACGGGGTTGGTCATATGTTGTTATATATGATCCAAGAGGATCACTAATAATGTATAATGTAGTGGAATAATATGATATTGAAGAAGAAGATGATTTAGAGGAGTAGTTATTTCATGTGTCAAACGAAGCTATCGTAGAAGTTTAACGATATTTTCTAGACAATGTTTTGGATGAAGATGATATCGACGAGGTTTTATATGAATAACTTGAAGAATTCAAACTAACTGTAGGAAACCATGTTCATGATGATGATATAGAAGATGATATGATTGGAAATGATGACATTGATGATTCTGATATGGCCAATCCTTACAACATCAATTCTGAAACAGATGATACATATGTTGAGTTGGATGAAGAAGAATATTAATGATATCGAAACGTTGAAATGAAGGAGGCATATTGTATTTATATGTTTTTAGTTCATTTCTTCTCTTTCATTTACCTTAAATTTTTGTTTTCTTAGTTTCTATGCTTGATTCTTACTATGTTGCTTTCAAATATTTTATATTAGATAAATAGGGTATTGGGGAATTGAGATTTATGTGAGGGGGGGGAGGGGCCATATGAGCTTCCACCTTCATGTGGTTGGCCTTGTTTAGTAGAGATTATATTATTCTTGAAACCAAAAGAACCTCATTCAATTTTATACCATCATATCCAATTTTATACCCTCTATGTCTTCCTCTCTCTCCCTCCCACACTCTCTCACACACACATTGTATCCCCCCTCAATGTATTCCACTCTCTCCCTCCCACACTCTAACACACTCACTCTCGACCTCCATCCTTTTTCTACCTCTCTTTACCTCCCCTCTTTGTCTACCTCTCTCTCCCTCGCATACTCTCGCACACACACTTTCTATCCCCACTCTATGCATTCCACTCTCTCCCTCCCACAATCTAACACACTCACTCTCTATCTCCCCTCTTTGTATTCCTCTCTCCCTCCCACACTCTCTCACTCTAACAAGAGTGGTACATTGAAAGTGAAGGAATGGTAAGGAAAAAAATTCTCTTTACCTAGACCTGCATGTCAAGATCTATATCTATACTTAGACTTAGACCATGACCTAGACATAGACCTAGACCTAGACTTAGACCATGACCTAGAATTTTCCTCACCATGCCTCACACTCTCACATACACTCCCTCTCTATATACTTCCTCTTAGACTCTCTCGCTCTCTCTATCTCCATCCCGATATTTCTCTCCCTCCTCCCTCCCTCTCTTTCCCTCCCTCCCCCGTTGTCTCTCTCTTCCTTCATCTCTCTCCCCCCTTTCATAAATCCTTTTTTTTTTTTCTTTTATATAATATTGATATTATAGGTTCATATTTATTGATCAAAATAGCAATCTATAGTCACTTTAAGCTTTTATATTCACTCTTAAAATCTAAGGACCTACATAGAAGCCTTACCAATTTTATATGCATTGGAATAAACTTATTAACACCATAAAGTGTTACAATATACATTATAAGTATTTCAAATAACAATATATATCTTTCAAATAACATTATGATTATTTATGAAAACCTCACATACTATATAACTCTAGAAATGATTTAGGGTATACAAATTAAAATTCCTTATACTAAAGTAAAACCAAAGTATCCTTTCATACTCTTATGAAATATCATGTGTTAAATCAGCACATCGATCATATTAAATTTACATATTGTATGAGTAGCAAAGTCGACAAGCTGGAAGGTAATTTCTTAATCATATTAAGTAAATGTGAAAAAGTAAACAAGGTAACGGAAGTATTCAGAAATGCAAGGAAGTTATGAGCATTAAATTTCATCCATTGATTAGAGATTAGAAAGTACGACAAAGAATATGTCAACATCTTTAATTGTTAGCCATAAGATTAGAATTTTAGAATAAAAGGTGATTAATTATGCCCATTGTGAATAAGTATAAGCCTTTCGAAGTAATTATAATATTTGTTGTGATTGTCGTACTTTGGAAGGAAAGGTAAAATGAAAAACATATAGCAAAGGTCTGGTGAAGTCGCGTCGAGGTTTTAAAGGAGGTAATATACGACATGATATTAGCCGTTCATTTTAAACAAGTTTTTCTCTGTTTAAGTACCTAGAGGAAGTACTAGATATTGATTTACACAATGGTTTCAGGATTCCTACGAGGTTTTCCGAAACCCTGAGGTTGTCATTTCTCAAGTCTTGTTTTCTATGTAAGAAACCTTCTATTTTCTAATAGAACGATCTCTCTATAATAGTTTTACGAATATATCTACTCTTTAAGAGTTTTTCTGCACGAGGAGTTACCCTGTAGGCTTACTCTACGTGAGGAGTCACCCTATAGGATTTCTCTGCCCGATAAGTTACCCTGTGAGTTTTCTCTGCGTGCAGAGTTAATATGTAGAAGTTCTTGTTGAGTAGATTTATTTGTTCCTGAAAGGTTTTCCACCATGGGAAATGGTTCTCCATCCAGAGAAAACCAAACTATTCCTCTTCTGTAAGTACAGTCGTGTCATTTTTATTTATCTTAACTCGTTACAATTTATTTCCTCTATTTATATATTTTGTTTTTGTATATATTGAGACTAAAATCCAATCTCTTTTATAGGTGTGTTTGAATCTAATCACACATTTTTCTCTGACGAAGGACGTACACGAGAGGTCATTCCTGCACTGGTAAGTGTCGGATTAGATTCTGATGGTCGCAAAAGTTTAATTTATTCATTTTCCTCAAATTTATTCTAAGAGCTTCAACAGACACTAACAGATTTTATTCGTTGTTTTTATTTTGGGTCCAAACCATCTGGGCGTAACAACCCTATCCGAAAATTGAACCTCGTTGGTGGAATTATCTCATAATTAGGTATGTGTTTCTTACGGCTTAATCTCCAGGAGTCAACCTGTGATTTTCAAGCTCATGATCTATACAGGAGTTATTAATTTCCAAATATCAGATACAGAATGGGTTGTAAATATATACTTATTCTTTTAAATATTATTGTTTTCCCATAGTTACGCTTCTAAATTACCTTTGAACAGAGATGTAATATTTATTTTAAGACTGGAGTGAACTTTGAGAGCTCCAAAGCTATTTTTTTCCTTAGGGATACGAGATTCACCGTAGATAGATTTCCATGGTATTTCTATACCGCTAAAATGTAAGTTATTCTAAGTTGAACAAATCTTTATGGGTTTCGTTTGTCCTTTTTGATGAAGAATGCAGCGCAGAAAGAATCGGAAAAATACACGCAGAAAGTGAAAAACTAGATTATACAGCCCTGCTCGCTATTCACACGAATGTATCAATATACAATGGTTTACAGTCCTGCATAAAAGCATGCAGACTCAACTATGAAAATAGAATAAAGCTCTAATTTGGAAAACGCAGAAAAGCTGCATTTACAGTGAGTAATTACTATTTCTAACACTTTTGGACTGTTAATACGGATTTSTTTTTCTTTTTGTTTATCATTTCACCTATATTTACYTGGTCGCGTAACATTCTTTTATGAAATTAAATTGCACTCTTATAATTACAGTATGTTTATAAAGAATACCCTCTGTAATTTGTATTTACTTTCCTTGGTAAAATATCTATAACTGTAATTTCATTTAAAGTAAAATGTAATCCTATTTTAATACGTTTTTCATATTTTTTCTTTAAGAATCTCTGCATAGAATCATCTCTTATTTACATATGATAATTACATGAGTGTAATTAATATATGTATATATTTATGTTGATGGTTATGAATTTAAAATGTAACTGTCTAAGTAAACATAGGCGATATATGCCTCTCTTTCTTTTTCTTTTGACTGCTATGAATTTAAAATGTAACAATCTATATGAACATAAACAATAATTTAAGCTATTGATATCGGAAAGCAAAAACCCTATATATTTTCATATAAATGATATATAAACCACACAGTTAAATTCTTATTGTCTATATCCAACTCATAACTCTCTTGTCTATTTCAACATTCCTACTAGAAAATTGCAAATATATAGAAGTTTGGACCTGTATAAATTCGCAACTGAAGATATGGACCAAACAAAAATATGAAGGTAATTGTTCTTCCGAACCTTAATCCAGAAAAACCAAAACTACTTTCTCTGAATACCCCTATGCGTGATCGTGGAACCATAAGGACGAAGACTGTAATTCTTGTTCCTGCAAAAATTCCTCTCGAATTTCACACATTTCAATGCTATGGTATCTTTTCCAGCCATGTGAGCCTCCTGTTCAATTCATGTGAAGTAATTTTATTCCCTTTGCTAGGACATTTTGGTCATTAATGAGTCATCTTCTCAATTCCAACTTTCACTTGAGTTTTGACCAGATTTCCTAGGAAGATGATCCTTGCCCCACTTGAGTTTGAACCAAGTTATTGCTATTTGGCTTTTCATAAAATGCCACATTTCATTCCTCCTTGTGGTTCAACAATCACTCTTTAACAACTACTTTAATATTTTTTTTTTTTTTTATTAAATAAAAATTTTAAATGTCTTACAATTTTTTCAGCCAACCTTGATCAAACTTAAATAATTCAATAGTTTAAATGCATATTTAAAAATAAAGTCTTAATAATTATAAATCCAATATATTACATACATCCCCCATTAAAGTTTAACACCATCCTTAGTGTTACTCAAGTTTCTTCTAGTCCTCTAAAAAATTAATTGAATATGAATCTTGCATATGACTCTCCAATTTCCAAGTAGTTTCCTCGGGACTAAGGTTCCTCCATTGCACCTTTACATTCCTGATGGTACAATTTTAGAGAATAAGATATCTTCTATCGAAAATGCACTCTCGTTCCACTTGGAATTCTCCTTTGAGTTCCACCTATATCACATCCCAATAAACCACATGAGTAACATCACACACTAATTTTTTTAATAAATAAATGCAAAAAGAATTATGTACTTTTATTGAAGCTAGAAGTTCATAGGATATTGGCCCCACTCTTTCTAACACATCAAAGGGTCCACAATATCTTGGAGCTAACTTAGTACAATTTCTCAGTTTCAAAGAAAATTTCCTGGATTTTACTTTTACATAAACGTGATCCCCAACTTAGAAGTTTCTTGGAGTTCTTTTTAAATGTGAATAACGTTCCTGTCAGTCTCATGCCACAATCAAGTTATGATGTATGAGTTTCACCGTTATTTCCATATATTTTAACATATCAGGACCTAACATTAATCTGTCCACCGGACTACCCTAGAAAATTGGAGTGTTACATTTCCATCTATAAAGTATTTCAAAAAGACTTAAATTCGTTGAAGCCTGAAAATGATTGTTATAGGAAAATTCAATAAGATGTAAATACTCTTCCCATTTACTAGGCTTATCCATTACATACATTTTGAGCATATCTTCTAAAAGTTGGTTTACCCTTTCAGTCTTCCCATCTGTTTATGGATGATAAGGAGTACTAAAGTTTAATTGGGTATCCAAATGTAACACCCATGATTCCCCTAGCTTGTAATTAATCATAAAATAGGATTACCATGCTAAGGCCCGTGGACAATGTAAATGTATTGTTGTTAAACTACCCATAACTCACTGTTGGGGGGTGAAGCCTTGAAGTACCAGTCATGATATCTCTATAGGAAAAAAATCAGTTAAGAAAGAAATGAACAGTGGTTGAATCATCAACCACCCGCATGAATGGAAGCATGGTCTAGCTACAGGATTTCAGCTCGAAGTACCACAAAGGCCTACAAACCTGAGATTGCTTCTAACAGAAGGAACATGACACGTCAGAAACCTTCCAAAGGAGGGAAGGTAATATACATACAGAGACAACAAGAGAGGGGACACAGGATGATAGCACAAGGTCGTAAGGGAGATGTGTAAACCCAAAGGAAGTGTCGAGAAGACAGCCTGAAGGACCTGAACGCGAGCTTGATGTTGAGGAATCATCTGATAAACCTCGTAGGGTCATTGTGACAGAGAGATTTTCTCTAAGAGATGACATAAATTCCCTAGTGATATCATGGCTTGGCATGAGGGTGGCCAAAGTGCTAAGAATGAATGCCTCTGATCCTATGGTTGGGTGGAAATGAGCACACCCATAGTCAGTTAGTTGGATGCAACTTGTAATAGATAAGTATTCTCATACCCTATGAAATTAAGCTGTAATTATGTAATGAAATGGAATATACTGTGAATGACCCACAAATGTGTATGTTTTCTTAATGGTTATACTGTATCTCTTTATTCTTGTTTAAATTGTGTATTTAAGAAAGTATGGATTGGACATGTTCTGTATTCATAAATGTTTGCACCCTGTCATGGATTAAGCTAGATCCACGAACTGTGAGTTTGTCGACCTTGGGCAGGACAGAGTTTCATGTACGCATGTCGACACTCCTAGTTGTTTTGATTCCCTTGGAGGAGAGAGTCTGTTAAAGCTCAAGAGAGATAGTGCATGTATGCATAGGCTCTCTGCGAGGCAGGCAGAGACCGAGAACCACTTAAGTTCTAGAGTTGAGCAATGAGTGTAAGGGGTGCGCGGAAGGATTCTTCCAAGCGTTAAGTTCAAGAGAAAGAGTGCAAATATCTTAATCATTTCAGAGATAACAAAGATCAGGAAGAGTAGCGAGGCTGAGTATCGAAAGGGCAGGTTCCCTTGTTTGGAAAACGAATGGACAAAATCTGTTCGGAAGAATCCATGGTCTGTTGTGACCGTTGGGTATGGCAAAGAGCGTGGGAGTTAACCCTTGGATTCATTCAGAATTCGCAAGTTCGGTGAACTGAGAAATTTCATCGCAAGGGAGGTAAAATCCCCAAAGTCTCGAAGTCCCAAAGCTAACTCTGAGCCTTAGATTTGAGGATGCGCGGGAACTGTCCCAACCTTCAGATCTAGGAGGTAGACGATAGTCAAGTCACCGGAACTACCCATGACTTAAGAATCTGTCAATGGATATGGATGTGTGCCATTTAATGAGAGGAGAGGCCATCATGGTTGTCAGATATAATCAAATACTCACTGGAGTTACCGAATCAAACAACAACCCCTGGATTTAATCGATGGTTGGGAATCATTGTGGAGTGCGAAGGTGAATTTAGCAGACCTTCTAGTTCACAACCCGAAAAACCCAGATCATTGATCTCGTTTGGGATGGAAGATCAATGAATAGGATTAAACTATATTCGAGAGATAACTTATCAGATTATGGAGGTGGGACCCCACAATTACTGTGAACCGTCGATCGACATCGACTTTCGATCTGAGTTTGACGAGATCGCTGAAACACAAAGAGTGTATCAGAAATCAAAATTCTTGAAGAGATCAATATCATAAGAGATAACACTTTTAGGCATGAAAATGAATTCCAGGAGATGGACCCATAGAAGGGGAAAGGGTCGGGGCCTTTGAACCCTTAGAAAATATTCTAAATCAGAAGAGATCAAAATCTTAGGAGGAGGAGCCACAGTGGTTGTTGGATCACAGTGTAGAGGACCAATAGCCGTCTGATTGAAGAAAGGTTCGTGCTTCGCACATGTAGGAGAGTGTACTTACCAATGTCTCGAAGTCCCGAAGTAGTTTGGGATCGTTCATTTTCAGGAGAAGGAGATCCAGATTGTTCGTCACTAGGAGACACATGTCAGCAGATCGTGAACTCCAGGTGGAAGCATTCTAGGAGAATACGAAGGAGAAGAGTTTGAAATTGTTGAAGCCTGAACAACCGAAGCAGCCGAGAATCATCGATCTGTGGGAGGACACATGTCATCAGATCGCAGACTCTGGGTAAAAGAGTTCCGGGAGAAACAAAGACTGAGGAAAAATGAGATCTAAGATCTCTCAAGGCCGAAGTCCCTTAGGAGACAAGGGTCGTTTATATAAAGAGGACACCCATTAATATATTGTGAGCTCTGGGTGAATCACACCGGGGTTTCAGTTGAGAATTGATATTCCTGAACCTAGAAGACCTGAAGTGAATATGGACCACCAGATCTAGAGGGACGCATGGTGATGAATCGTGGACTTCAGAGAAATTTGTTCGAGAATTTTGAGTTGATATTTGAGACTCTCGAAATCCGGAGAGCCAGAGAGCTAAAGTAAATCTCAACCATTCAATCATTCCAAGTAGATCTCCATCGTCAAATCGTTCGAAGTAAATCTCAAGCGTTAGATCGTTTGAGGTGAATCTGGACTATTTGATCCAGAAGAGACGTGGCATAGATCGGTGGATTCTGGGCAAAGTCTCGAAGTAATTCATAGCCATCAGATCAAGAGGACAGGTGGCATAAATCTGTAGATTTTGAGTAAAGACCCGAAGAAAGCCTCAACCGTCCAATTCAAGTGGACACGCGGTAGGAATCTGCTTACTTCGAGGGGAAGTGAAGTTTGATATTTGAGATCTTAGAAGTCCAGAGACCCGAAGGAAATCTAAACCATTGATCGAGAAAAGGGTCGTAGGACCGTTGATCTAGTTGAAATGTCAAACCCCCAAAGAAGAGGTAGAGCCGTTGATTGAGAAGGACAGGTGTCTGTAAATTTCCAACTCCAGAATATTGATGTATGAAAGAAAGGAAAGTTTGAGACTTGAGAATTTCAAAGTTCATAATTTCGAAACAAATCATAGTCGTTGATTCGAAAGAGGTCCAAACTGATCCATAGCTTTGAAAGGGATTGATCTGAATCATCAGTTTAGAGGCACCATCAAGATCATGAGATCGACGGTCCCATAGCATTACGTGGATCAGATATGCGTGAAATTTAAAAAGTTGAGGGAGGGCCGCAATCTAAACCACAGTTTTGAAGAAAGGACATGTGGAGGCTCGAGGAGAATTGTGGGCCGAAAGGTAGTTTGGTTTCAAACCACCTTTGGTCATGCTCGTAATTGTGTTTTTGCATTATGTTTCCTTAACCAACAGGTTGGACTGGTTTCCCTACTTTCCAAATTAGAATCCATGAATGAAGAATCTGTCCTTTAAGAAAAGAAAAATTGTGTGTTCCTCATCATGGGTGTGTTACAAATTTCTATTAGAGCATGGTTACAACACTTGGCCTTCTTGGGCTCATGTATGAGTCACGTAAGGAGGTATTGTTATCTGCATTTACTCTTTGAGGAGAAGGATTACAAATTGAACCTGTGATTTTGGGAATTCTTGTTGAATTTCAACAGAAGAATTTATTTATCCCTTGTCAAAGTGATAACTACTCTTACCGGATTAGGGATATGCTAATTAACATTTATAATAAGACTTGAATGTGGATAGCTGAAGGTGGTAGGGTTCTGTCAAGAGCAGTTGAATTCGGAAGAATGGATGACTTGGTGTTCGTAACTTCAGGCAGTGATGATGGTAGATTATATAATGGTTAATACCTTTGTGGAATTAAAGGAATTTGATAGGATCATGCAGGATCCTTGGTAGTTATAGTTACTTCTCTATATTAAAATCGGAGTATATAATTCCTCATGACCAGAGAAAAGTGAGATAGGTAAAAACCTATGGATGCTGAGGCAAGAAGGATTTATTTCTATATGTTGTCGCATAAAGAGGAAAGTGACCATGGTTGGTTATTCCCTCGAGAAAAGGAAACATCAATATGAGATATGACTATGAGATTAGTCCTATAAGTGAATCAAATCCCAAACTAAAAGACAATAATGAGGAAATTAAACTATCAAGTGAATGCATGAGGTTAAAAGTTGCAAGAGATGCACCTACTTATACACGAATGTGTATACATGATCATAAGGATGATTGGAAGATCATTGGGAAAAAGATATAGCAGCCGGATATGTCCATGTGTGTGAATGTCATGGAAAAAGTGCAAGCAATAAGCTATCATGATGAATACTTATCTATGTTTAATCATGCTTGAGTGCATAGGTTAATGCATTGTGGAGCTTCGTAATATGAAGCCTGATATTAATACCAGTTAGGTATGAATGATATTAAACATGCAAGTGATGCAGATGTATGATGTAAGTTAACAAAACTAGAATATGTATTGATACATAATTTGAGTGCATGACAAAGATGCATGTTTATATTCCTTATGGGATATTTGGTAAACTGTTGAAGCTAACTCAAGGTTGAGGCCATCACAAATAGTGATGGATATGCAATAAGGAATTTACATGTTGAAGGAGTTCCCTGTGGAGGAACTGTGTGAAGACTCTGTCAAGAAAACAAAGTCACAACCTTAATGAATATTGACCATTCTGATAACCGAATGGTAATGTGCAGGATGCACATGTTCATGATCTGTTATGAACAAAAAGAAAGAAGGTTTTATATTAAAGGACGTTGTTGTATTCCAAAAGGGGTTAGGGTGAGGCCTAACCAAGGCGGCTCAAGGAAAAGAGCAGGAAGATCCCAACAGAGAGTAAATTGCAAAAGTAGAGAAAAGACAGTGAGGCCTTAGAAATAACACAGCTGGACTGAAAAGTCCCAAGCGATGTAGAAAGAATTTGAATAAAGGGAGAGCCCTCAATTATTTTCTTGTTGTGTATTATGTTTTTTCTCTGGGATGATAAAGCTAGTACGCTGATGAAAGTAAATGTTTTGACACCATAGTGATGATGATTGTATTATTGCAGAAACAGTTGAGTACTGTCTGTATTGCGCTCATGAAAACATTAAGGATAATATGATGAACTGCATACAGATATGGTAGGACATGTCTGAACATGTTTTCTTAATTTAAATTCTATGGTACTTGCTTTTTTAATTTAAATGATGACTAATGTCTTTATGACATATGTCATGTGTAGAAAGAAATAGATTGGAACTGTTGAGAAAGAAAATTGCCAATAATGAACAACCTCAATCAGAGGATGACTATGAGAAGGTTCTTGTTGGAAGATTGTTGAAGGGACTTTAAAAGTCCTCGTGGAGCACCATTGATGGGATAATATTAGAGGGGCTGCTGACAGCCAAAACCGGTATAAAAAAATGTTGATTCCTATGTGGCACAATGTATGAAAGGATTGGGTAAGAATCCTTTCTAAAATGTTTTACGGTCTTAATGTTATGTATGGAACATTGAAAGGAAGTTGTATGCCTTGGATACCCAAGTAGGGTATGATTCAGGAATGAGAACATGAATGATGGAGGTGTGAACCTCTAGTAGTAAATACTGATTGTAATCCTCAGAATAATGCATGAACTGATATGTCATGAATACATGGACCAATCAAGGAACGATTGGAAATAAAAGTGCTCATAGATAACACGTTGCATGAAATTGCTTCCAGGAAATGCATGTTTTCATAAATGATAGACAATGGATTTCCCATTGAGCAAGGAGGACCTTCCAACATTTCTACTTACATTGTATAGGTCTTAGAGAAAACAAAATTTGGGTGGACATGAGTGTTGGCACCCTGGTTTTTAATGAAGGAGGAATGCTTAAAGGCATTCATGTGAAACTTCTAGTTCCATATGTACTCGATTGGGATCATGATCATCTTGTAGCCACAAGCATAGTCCTGCTGCAAAAATGAATGAGAATAAATAAGCCATATGGTGGAAATCTTGGATAAACTCCAAGACACCATGGAAAAGTACTTGTTGAAAAGTATGGGAAACTTAAAATCAATGAAAGGGTTCATTGGGTATGAATGTGGCCACGAATGTTGACACATTCATTAAAATCAATTGATATCTGAATTACATTTTGAAAAATTTGGTAGGTTGAAATGATGCATAGGTAAGGGATGATGTATAATTTTTCTTGGTATCCTTGAATAGATGAAAATGACTTGGAATGACAGTATGCTTGACTTTGAAGAGGTAATGTGCATGAAAACTAAAAATTTGTTTGGCTGAGGAATGTTGAAATTGCAGTAGGAAAAGGAGTCTTGAATATGGCAGGGTTGTAAGCCATACAAAAGACCAATTGCCTACTGAGAAAAACCACTATGGGAAGGAAAGTCCCATAATTATGATTCTGGTTCCTATGTGAAACAAATATGAGAACAAAATCTGGAATTTGGAAATCTACAGGTGAAAAATTTACAAGAAAAAAAAATGAATTTAAAATTTATGATGTGTCATGAATTTCTGTATACCTGTGATATAGGTAAAAAGGGAAAGATCCATGAAGAGAGTAGAGATGAGAAAATTATCTCTCGGGTTCAAGGGAGAACTATGGGAAAGATTATAATCTGATCACATGAAATAGAGACTAACAATTTGTTTGGCTGTGTAAAGAATGAACTGCCAAGAGAAGGAGAGTAACCTTTGTCCCTATCTATTATGGTACCGAGAGGAGTAACCTTCATCCCTATCTATTACGGTACCAGGATAAGGAGAGTAACCTTGGTCCTTATCTATTACAGTACCGAGAGAAGAAGACTAACCTTCATCCCTATCTTTTACGGTACCAGGAAAAGGAGAGTAATCTTCGTTCCTATCTATTATGGTACTGGGAGAAGGAGAGTAACCTTCGTCCTTATCTACTATGGTATGAGTAGAAGGAGAGTAACCTTTGTCCCTATCTATTACGGTACCAAGAGAAGGAGAGTAACCTTCATCCCTATCTATTACGGTACCGAGAGAAGGAGAGTAACCTTCGTCCCTATCTATTATGGTACCAGGAGAAGGAGAGTAACCTTCTCCCCTATCTATTATGGTGCTGGGAGAAGGAGATTAACCTTCGTACTTATCTATTATGGTGTTTTTAGAAGGAGAGTAACCTTCATCCCTATAGATTATGGTGCAAGGAGAAGGAGAGTAAGCTTCGTCCCTAACTTTAGCTGAGCTGAAAGGCTGTCAAGCTATAAAAGAATGAAAAATGGCTACTACTGAGCCATGAGAACCCCATGGTAAGCCATGATCACCTAGAATATCTTGTGTTGAGGTAAGCCAAGTTGGAGGGATGCCTCACTAGAGAAAGTCTGAGGGACGCCACAACTGTAAGACTCGATAGATTCTCTCAAAATCTTTCTCTGGGAGAAAACCTTGGCAAGGCAAGCTGGATCACTCGAGGGACTGTATAACAGAGAAGGGGATGCCTGAGCATGGGACTGGAGGGTGAGTGACCGCAAGGAAGAGGAGACCATGATAGTTCTTGTAAACTATTTGGATCATGCACACAATGGGTAGTTCTTCCTATGCGATAAAACCTTGGCAAGGCAAGATGGATCACCCAAGGGACTATATAGCAGAGAAGGGGATGCCTGAGCCTAGGCCTGGAGGGTGATTGACCGCAAGGAATATGAAACCTTGATAGTTCTTGTAAAATATTAATGGGGATCATGCACCCAATAGGTATGTTAAGGAAAAAAAATGAGCCTGGATAACAAAACAACCATCTGGATACAAATCCACAAATTGCGCAGATAATTATTGTGCTAAGATTATGAAATTTTCCTAGAAATTTTATCCAATTTTTTCACATAATATTATGACTAACGTGCTTGTTGTCGAAGAATTATTGAAGAAGAGGTGACCAATATTAAAGGTATGAAAAAGGACCTTACCGAGGAAGAAGGATCAAGATTTATGAAACAACTAAATGAGAAAGGCATGACAGGTGTTTTTGAGAAAGAACATCGAGGATGGTGTTCCTTTAAGGGGTAGGGAATTGTAACACCCTAGTTTCCCCCAGCTTGTAATTAAGCATAAAATAGGATTACCATGCTAAGGCATGTGGACAATGTAAAAGTATTATTGTTAAACTTCCCATAACTGACTCTTGGGGGGTGAATCTTTGAAGCACGAGCTATGATATCTCTAGAGGAAAGAAATTAGTTAATAATGAAAGGACCAGTGGTTGAACCATCAACCACCCCCATGAATGGAAGCATGGTATAGCTACAGGATGTCAGCTCGAACTACCACAGAGACTTGCAGACCGACGATTCCTTTTGAAAGAAGGAATAGAACAGGTTAGAAACTTTCCAGAGGAGGGAAGGTAAGATACATACAAACACAACAAGAGAGGGGTCACAGGACGACAACACAATCTTGTAAGGGAGATGTGAAAACCCAAAGGAAGTGTCGATAACACGACCTGAAGGACCCAAACGTGAGCTTGATGCTGAGGAAGCATCTGATAAACCTCGTAGGTTCGCTGTGAAAAAGAGAGTTTCTCTCACAGATGGCATAAATTACCTAGTGATATCATGGCTTGGCATGAGCATGGCTAGAGTGCTAAGAATGAATGCCTCTGATCCTATGGTTGGGTGAAAAGGCACAAATCCACATTTAGTTTGTTGGATGCAACTCGTAATAGATACGTATTCTCATACCTTGTGAAATTAAGATGTAATTATGTAATGAAATGGGATATATTGTGACTGACCCAGGGATGTGTATGTTTTCTTAATGGTTATATTGTATCTCTTTATTCTTGTTTAAATTGTGTATTTAAGAAAGTATGGATTGGACATGTTCTGTATTCATAAATTCTTGCGCCTTGTGGTGGATTAAGCTAGATCCATGAACTGTGAGATCGTTGAACTTGGGCACAATTTCATGTACGCATGTTGACATTGCTAGTCATTATGAGTCCCTTGGAGGAGGGATTCCAGTAAATCTCAGGAGAGATAGTGCACATATGCACAAGCTCTCTGTGAGGCAGACAGAGACCGAGAACCACTTAAGTTATAGAGTTGAGGAATGCATGTAAGGGGTGCGCGGAAGGATTCTTCCAAGAGTTAAGTTCAAGAGAAGGAGCACAAATATCTTAAGCCTTTTAGAGATAACAAAGCTTAGGAAGAGTAGAAAGGCTGAAGTATCAAAAGGCAAGGTTCCCTTGTTTGGAAGAAGCCACAGTCTATTGTGACCGTTGGATATGGGAAAGGGCGTGGGAGTTAACCCTTAGCGTCATTCAAACTTTGCGAGTTCGGAGAACAGAGAAAGCTCATTATAAGGGAGGTAAAATCCCCAGAGTCACTAAGTCCTAAAGTTAAATTTGAGCCTTAGATTTGAGGATGCATGGGAATCATCCCAACCATCAGATCTAGGAGGTAGATGATAGTCAATTCACTAGAACTACCCATTACTTAATAATAATATGACAAAAAATATTCATGCAAGCCATTTAATGGGAGGAGAGGCCATCCCGATCATCATATCGACTCAAATACTCACTAGAGTTACCGAATCAAACACCTACTGCTCGATTTAATCTACGGTTTGGAATCATTGCGGAGTGTGGAGGTGAATTTAGCAGACCTGCTATTTCATGGCTTGTAATCAAATCATGGGGTTGATCTCATTAGGGATGGAAGATCAACAACTAGGATTAGACTAGAGTCGAGCGAGCACTTCTCATATTACATAGGTGGGACCCCACAATTACTGTGACCCGTCGATCGTTGTCGACCTTCGATCTGATTTTGATGAGATCCCTGAAACGCAAGGAGTGTGTGGGAAATTAAAATCCTCAAAGAGATCAATATCAAAAGAGATAACACTTTTAGGTGTGCATATGAAGTCCAAGAGATGGAATCGTAGGAGGGGCAAGGGTTGAGGCCTTTGAACCCTTAGCAAATATTCTAAGTCGCAAGAGATCAGAAGCTTGAGAGGAGGAGAGGTAGTGGTCGTTGGATCTGAATGCAGAGGAACAATAGCCGCCTGATCTAAGAAAGGTGCCCGAGACTTAGTGATTCACACACATAGTAGAGTAGACTTACCAAAGTCCCAAATTAGTTTGGAACCGTTCGTTGTCAAAAGTAGGAGATCTCGACCGTTCCTCTCCAGGAGACACATGTCAATAGATCGTGACCTTTGGGTGGAATCACTCTAGGAAAATGTGAAGGATAAGAGTTTGAAATCACTGAAGCCTGAACAACCAAAGCATCCCAGAACCGTTGATTTGTGGGAGGACACATTTCAACAGATCGTGGACTCTGGGTAGAACCGTTCAAGGATAAATAGAGAGTGAGGAAAAGTGATACCTGAGATATCCGAAGGCCTAAGTACCAAAGGAGACAAAGGTCGTTTATTTCGAAAGGATGTGCGTTAATAGATCATGAGCTCTGGGTGAATTGGACTGGGGTTTCAGTTGAGAATTGAGATTCATGAACCCCAAAGACCCAAAGTGAATCTGGATCGCTAGATCTAGAGGGATGCGTGGTGATGGATCGTGGACTCCAGAGAAATCTATTTGAGAGTTTTCAGTTGATATTTGAGACTCCCGAAGTCCGGAGAGCTGGAGAGCCAAAGTAAATCTCAACCGTCCGATCATCCAAGGTAGATATCAGTCGTCAGATCATCCAAAGGAAATCTCAATTGTCGAATCGTCCCAGGTGAATCTTGACCATCGGATCCAGAAGAGACATGGCATAGATTGGTGGATTTTGGGAAAATTCCCAAAGTAATTCATAGCCATCAGATCAAGTGGACAAGTGGCATAAATCTACAGATTTTGGGTAAAGACCCGAAGCAAGTGTGATTCAAGTGGACACGTGGAAGGAATCCTCTTACTTTGAGGGGAAGTGATGTTTGATATTTGATATCTCAGAAGTCTGAAGACCCTAAGGAAATATCGACTGTTGATAGAGAAAAGGGCCTCAGGACCGTTGATCTAATTGAAAGGTCAAATCACCGAAACAAAGTTAGAGCCATTGATTGAGAAGGGAAGGTGTCCACAAATCGTCAACTTCGAAAGATTGACATACAAAAGAAAGGAAAGTTTGAGACATGATAATTCTGAAGTCCAAAATTTTGAAAGAAATCACAACCATTGATTTGAAAGAGGTTAGATCTGATCCGCAACTTTGAAAGGGATAGATCTGAGCCGTCAGTTCAGAGGCACTGTCAATATCATGAGATCCAAGGTCTAGTAGCATTGTGGGGATCAAAGATGCATGAACTTTAAAAAGTTGAGGGTGGGTCGCAATCCAAACCACGGTTTTGAAGAAAGGACACATGGAGGCTTGAGGAGAATTGCAGGCCGAAAGGTAGTTTGGTTTAAAATCGCCTTTGGTCACACCCACAATGTATGTTTTCATGCATTTATAGCCTAAGTTCACCTCAAGGAGGGGCTTACCAGATAAGGGTCTAGCGCGCAAACTCAGAGATTCCCCAAGTGCAAGGGGAAGGTCGTGGGTACCATTAGACCTGCACCCGGAAGTTGAAAGGGTTTGCGTTTAATTACAGAGTGAGACCATTAGGTTGTCAGAGAGTCGTTTGGATTCATAATCAGAGATCCTTGAATGGGAGGTCGGACTGGTTCACCGAATTTCCAAATTAGAAACCATGAATAGAGAATTTGTCCTTTAAGAAAAGAAAAAAAATGATGCCCCATCATGGGTGTGTTACACCAAACCTTTAAACAAATATTTCCAAAAGGTACCTGTAAACTTAGCATCTCTATCAAAAATTTCAAATTTAGGTACACCATGTAATATGTAAATTTCCTTCATAAATATATCAACAATATTTATAGCTTTATCATTGGACTTAGCGAGAATAAAATGTGTTTCCTTACTTAATTTATCAACAACAACCATTATAGAATCAATTTTTTTATTATTCTTAGGTAAGTCTGTTATAAAATCCATACTAATAACCTCCCATTTCCATTCTGGAATAGGTAGAGGTTGTATTAAGCTTGTTGGGTGCTTGTGCTCAGGTTTTACCTACTGACATTCTAGCCATCTTTTCAAATATTATGCCACTTCACTTTTCATGTTCGTCCAATAAAATTCCTTTGTTAGCATGGTAATCATTTTCTGGTACCGAGAGTGTCCAAAATATGTTTTTTTTTTTATGTATTTCGTTCAATATTAACAATTTTATTTCATTTGAATAAGGAATGTATAATATGGTGTTATACATTAGTAATCCATTTCTACTTATTCTGAAATCTGATTCATCATTTTATGCTTCTCCTTCCATTATTTTTCATTTTTCATTTTTGTTTTTCATCTTTTTTTTCATTTGTTCTAATTTTATCTTCCAAATATTTCTCATAACTACTACTTGTAGTCATGTAGACTAAATTTGCATGAAGACTTAAAGCATCTGCAACTTTATTTTCTTTACCCTTAATATGATTTATTTTGAAATCATATTCACTTAGGAAAGATAACCATCTAGCTTGTCGAGCATTCATATTTTTTTGATCAAATAAGTATTTTAAACTAATATTATTAGACATCAACAAAATTCTTCGTCCTATGACATAGTGTCTCCACATCTTAAGGGCACGAATTATAGCAACTAGCTCTAAATCATGAGTAGCATAATTATTTTTGTGTTCTTTAAGTTTTCCAGATTCATAGGCTACCACATAATTTTATTGCATCAACACTCCTCCTAATACTTCCTTGCAAGCATCTGTACATACAACAAAATCTTTAAATGGATCTGCAACTTTTAGTATAGGAGCAGTAGTCAAAATATGTTCGAATTTATTAAAACTTTCTTGACATTTTTCTATCCAATTAAATTGTATTCCCTTCTTCCATAATGAGGTTATAGGATATGCAATTTTTGGAAAACCTTCAATAAATCTTCGATAATAGCCAGTAATTCCCATAAACAATCTCATTTCACTAACATCTTTGGGAAAAATCTATTCCATTATAGCTTTAATTTTATCTGGATCGACAGAAATGGATTATTCATAAATAACATGTCCTAAATACTATATTTTATCTTTATAAAAGTAACATTTTTTGAGCTTAGCATATAGATCATGTTGCCTTAACACTTGTAAAATTATTCTTAAATTTTCTTCACGTTCTTGTTGATTTTTTTACTATACTAATATATCATCAACGAAAAAAATAACGAATTTATCCAAGTATTTACTTAATATATTATTCATTAAACACATGAATGAGGCTGGAGTGTTTATTAATCCAAAATGCATTACTACAAAGTCATAGTGGCCATACCTCATTCTAAAAGTTGTTTTATGAATAACTTTATCTTTTATCCTAACTTGATGATATCTAGATCGTAAGTGAATTTTATAAAATATTGTCTCTCCTCTTACTTGATCGAATATATCATCAAAGCGAGGTAAATGATATATGTTTCTAGTGGTCATTTTATTTAATTGTCGATAATCAATACATAATCATAAAGTACCATTCTTTTTCTTTTCAAAAAGTACAGGTGCTCCCCACAGAGACACACTTGGTCGGATGTACTTTTTATCTATTAATTCTTGTAATTGTATCTTTAGTTCATTCAACTCTAGTGTGTTCATCCTATAAGGAGCCTTATACATCGGTACTGCTCTAGGTACTATATTTATGGTAAAATCTATATCTCTTTGCGGAGGTAATCCTAGAATTTCTTCTGGGAATATGTCTTTAAACTCATTTAAAACAAGAAAATCTGAGATATTAACTTGTTTATTTTCTTCCCTGTTATTTATTACATGTACAACATATAATTTACAACCTTTATGAACACACTTTTTCATTTTCAATGCTAATATTTCCCGAACATAAATTATTTTAGGTATCCCTTAATATTAGCAACATTAACAGTATCATTTGTGCATTAACAGTATGTTCTTCTAACCAATTCATACCATTCATAAATTCATAAGACCCCAAAGGAAAAACATTCAAATCAACATAGGTTTTGAAATAATTCATAATAAATTCACACTTGCCAACAAATTCAGTTACTTTCCTTTTTTGTAACTATAGAAAGATGAACTAACCATGACTTTTCAAATTAATTCTTCTGTAATTTACACATATTCACAATTCTAGGTGAAATATAACTTAAACTAGCATGAGGGTCACTCAAAATAGATATTGGTTTATTATTTAGCATAACTTTTACTTCCACCATAAAATTCTGATGATTTACATGTTTATTTTCCAATTTTGTGTTGATTTTTGGAATGTTGGAATTTCATCAATTGTAGAAGATTCAAATGCAATATGCAAGTTGTTGTTGTTTTTCTTCCTGAGTGGAAAATACTTGTAATAATGTGTTTCACCACACTCCCAACATTTCAAAGATTCTCTTTAGGCCATTTTAATACCCAGGTTTTGAACCACATATTAAATATTGTATTTTGTTAAGTTATGAAAGGCTAGAGTGACTAAACAATTATTAAGAGGCGAGTGTGCCTAGGAAATGTAATGTTTTGATCATTATTAATATAAAAAAAAGTTTTATATTAGACAAACAAGGACAATAGTTATAGGGGGATATGATTCCACAAGAGAGGGGGTTGGAGGGGTTGAGTACTTATTTTATAATTTATTTACCCATTTATGGTGTTAGTGGAGAATAACAGTTACATGAGCTTCTTGGGGAAAGACCATGGGGTTCCTTAATTCCAAGAAGTACATAAACCCATCCTTGTTCTGTGGTTGGGGTTGGTTTTTGTTTTTAGGTATTTGTTGGTTCCTTCACACTCTTTCATTCATTTTCCATCGTTCTCACCTTTCATTTCTCTTATGTTCTGCACTCATCACTTCACCTACTTGTCCCATCTGTTTTGAGAACTTCTTGGGGGAAGGAAACCTAATTGCTGAGAAAATCCATAGCTGTTGGCTATATATACTGTTGGTGTATTCCAACTAGGGTTGGTTCCTACATATACGTGATTCCTTGTCCCGTGTTTCATTTAACTCACAATTGTGAGTCTTGAGAGTCCCATTAGGGATATTCTTGACCAGAATCACTAGAACTATGGAATAAATGGACATCCCGAGGGACTGTGTGGAAGAGAAGGGGTTAATTCTATTGGGTTGTACATATTGGGGAGAAGAGAGCTGGTCTACTTTGGATTGTTGTGAGTGTTGAAAGGAGTATGAGAGTCTGAGGGTTTATTGGCTTAGGAAGACGAGTGACACCCTAGAATCCGTCCTTGTGGACTCATATCCCTAGCTCAAGGGTGACACTGTTGTTGAGACTTGGAAAAGTAATGTCTACAGTTGGGTGGAAATTCGTTGCTCTGTAGCCAGTTCGGGTCTTGTTTTCAAAAAATATAAGTGATCTCTATTATGTTTATTTACCTCTATATGATTTATTCCACTGTTGATTTATTTATCTTTGAATTTAATATTTAGAATATAAATGCTTCTTGGTTATTGTTGTGCATGGATTAGTTTATGTTGTGGCATGAATATTTATTTCCATATGTGGTTTTCATGTCTCTTAATTAACTTATAAGTGATTTGAATTGATATAAATCATTGTGAAGTGAGTCCCTAGACTACAACATGATTCACCTATGGATGGCTTAGTGTGTTACAGTCGGATTTAGTGGTGTATCCTGGTCTTTGGGTGGATGGGTACGTTACAAATTGGTATCAGAGCCATAGGTTGAAACACCATGCGAAAATGGGCCAGATACATTAGATACGATCTTTTGGTTAAGATCAAGTACAACTTGAATTAGGAAGCTCGAGAGAAATGGCCTTGTAGAGATCGTGTGGTATCCCTAACATCAACTGTCCTTTGTAAAGCATCATGCATTCATGACCGTTCCTTTTGAATTCAAGAGCTATCACCACCATCGGATCAAAGGAGATTTGGTTCGTCGAATCTGAAGGAGAGTGAACAATGGTCATCTGATGGAGGAAAACATGAGGTTGGGTAAGAAATAAGTCCCAACCGTTGGATCTGGTTGATCGATCTTCAGTCTCCAATTGAAGCCAAGCATGAAAGGAATAACTTCATAACTTCATTGCTTCAACGATATTGGTAGGAAAAAAAAGACTGAACTATCCAAGGTTGGAGTCACAAGCCTCGTCACATGTCCAATATCATGGGAGGTGCAGAGGGATATCTTTCACTGATCACAATTAGCTGACATTGACCACTTCAACATTTTTAAACTTTGATGAACTATTACATCCTCGAGCCCCAGAGCGTCAAAGTCCCAGAATTCCTGTCGACCGTCAGATTGACAGGAGGACTTTGAGAGTGTTCTGGACTGTCATATATAGCAATGGTAGAGGGTTAGAAAAGTTATGGATTTAGATCTTCACCACTCGAGTGAATACAAAGAAAGTTGCAGAGAAAATTCCCAAAGCTTTGAAGCCTCAAAATGCTGAATTGAGGGAGGTGTAAAACCGTGAAGTCATGTGGGTTGTCAGATATGGATCTCTGATTGGGGATCGTCCTTATGGTTGATAATGTGGCTTGTTCAACATGGAAGGGGCTCATGTGGGGAAATGTGTTTCCCGGATTCAACACCTTTTGGACCCATATATGTCCATTGTTTACTAACATGTGGCACACATGCCACGGGTCCATGTCACCCTAGGTGATGTCAGCATGCCATGTCATCTCCGGAAGGATGTGACTCTGGGGTTGTGCAAGTTTTTTTCTGTGAGAAGTGTTGAATCCCAAAGTTGTGTAGGAATGTAGACCGTTGATCTGATATCCCTTCGGGACCTCTCTCAGTTTTTGGATCAAGAAGGATGAGTAGGGTAAGTACCTTGGAGGATTGTCACTATGGGGGAATTGAGAGACAGAGGAAATGAATTTCCCAGAGCTACGACCCACTGAATTTCCTAATTGGTGGAGATCTATCCATCTCAACATTTGCTTAATTCACAACCATTGATTTCACCTAAAGCTTCTAGTAGGGGTGGGGTCATCTAGTCGATGTGAGATCAAGTATCCACCATTCGATATTTGTTGGTAGAGTGAGTGAAGACTTTGTCCATGTGTAGGTCCAGGAGAAATTGGAAGCTGAAAATGGAGAAAACATGAAGGCCGAAGTCTAGAGGACTTGGTCCTAGTGCGAGTCTCATGATAAGGTAAAAGGTGTCTATGAAGTAACCCATCCCTCAATTATGTTGTTTGTGCAAGCACCTAGATTGAATAACACAGAGCGAGGTGATAAGGAATGATTAAGCCTACGGGTTCGAGTTTTGATAACCTGGGGGCGTGGGTCGAGGGAAGCACTTTTGAAAAATTCAATTATTTATGAACTAAAGGCAGGGGGGGAGAAAGTGAAATTTTCTTCAGGTATCCCTGATTTTCAGCTCTGATATTGAATTGAAACGATATTTCAACGATTGGGACAAAGGATTCTGAGGAAAATAACTAGGAACTATTATGTTGTGAAGACTGATATATTTTTTCTTCATGAATTGAGAAGAAAAACAAAGACCTGTAGCAATGTTTGACAATTAATGTTGTTTTTAATAATCCTAAAAAAATGGTTTCTTCCACATTTTGTAGAGTTAGGGGGGTGTAATCTTATCCGTCCAGGGTAAGAATACACTCAAGCAATGGAATATGGAGAAGGATATTACATCCATGATAAATAGGCCAAAGGTAAAAATATCAGTGTTGTTAATGCAGAGATAGAATCCAACACACACAAGGGTAGAGGGGAGCAATAAACCCTGAGAGAGACTATGAGAAGCCTAAAACTAGAAGTACAAAGTTACAAAAAATACAATGAGATGATGATGAGAGAACAAAATCAGATAAATTCTCAAGTGATTTAGAGCTTAAATCATTTTCATAGGCAAACATAGAATGGATCAAAATAAAAACAAGAGGAAGAAGGCAGGTATCATGAAAGAAGAGATAACCACATGAAATATAGTTATTCAATAAGTACTAGCAGAACTCATAGAAACCACTCACCTCCTTACTCACAAATAAAGTCTTATGCATCTAAAGACTCCATAAGTAGTCCAGAGGTGTCTGTTGTTAGGAACCAAAGAAGAAGGCATGAAGTGGAAAGTTTCCAAGGAGATATGAGGAAGCTTAAGCCACCATCCTTTGATGGTGAAAGGGAAAGGGAAGATGATGTTGAGGCATGGTTTCTTGGACTCAGGAGATATTTTCAATTGCATTTAACTATTCTTAAACCTAGAAGCCAAAATTTACACCTACCATTTAAATGGGTAATTTGCATTTTGGTGGGACCAACTGAAGCAAGTTGAGCATATTAACGAGAATAGGATCACTTGGAAGCAGTTCAAGAAGTATTTTCATAAGGACTACCTCTCAGATAAATTTAATGAAAATAAAATGGAGGAGTTATCTGAACTTAGGTTGGGAAGTGAAACCATGGAAGAGTATGAGAATACATTATTAGGGTAGTTATAGTATGTGGGGTTTATAAAATATGAGAAGGTGAAAATACAGAGGTTTTTAAGTGGGTTTCATTTCTTTTATAAACAAAATATTTAGTATGATGAATTGAAGACCTTGACTGAGACCATTAGGAATGATAAATACATGTATGAGAAAGGAAAGGCCATAGAATCCATGCAAAAGTCTTGGAAGGATAAGAAGAAGGAGAAGTGTGATGAGAGGAAGAAGGGATACAAACCTCCTTTCAATAGAAATGAACCTAATAAAAATCATCTAGACAAGTATGCTAAGGATGAATCCAAGAAAGAAGACTCCTTGGGAAAAAGGGGAAGACCACCAATCCAATGTTGGGGATGCAAATAAGATCACATGTGCAAGGATTTCCCTCATAGAAAGGACAAAGTGAATACCATGCAAAACTATTCGAGAAAGATTTGCCTGACCCTATGCAATCTTGCAGAGAGGGCCTTGTTCCATAACCCCATGCAAACTTACCTTCCTTGATTGATAAATCCAGAGACAAAAATAAATATTTTTCCACTTATACGCACCTTGAAATATATACAACAAGCATATATGTTGGATGCTAAACTATAGCCCATGTACATCGGGATTTGTGCCAGAAAATCAAAATTAAATGTCGGGTTTCCATGTCTCGACATGAGATATCTGATCCTTGGCCTTCCATATATTGAAAACATTCTAACTCATCCCTTCAATTGCATTTTGAAGGCTATAAAGAAGCCAATTCCAAGGTATGGAAAAGGGGGAGAATTCAACTTTGAGAGCAAAGTTACTCTGGAGAAATTATTAATTTAGTATTGAGTCTGCATCCCTTTGTCCTTTAAGTCTGAAAACAATGTTCATCCCCCAAGCTCTTCCCTTATTGATGGAGAACCTCTTTGTCTTCCTTATATGAAATTCCCTTTGGTGGAGGCCTAGTTGGAAGGAACTCAGTTTCTTGGTTCTAAACCGTGCCGAAACAGAAGTCTATGATCTTTTCACTTTTGCTGATCATTTATTAATAGAAATACTCATTTCCCGTCCAATTTATATCTTGCAAATATATGTGTTATGATCCATGGGCATGTTTTTTTTTTATAATGATGGATTATTCTATCTAATGTGCTAACCTTTTATATTATCATTTTATTCTTTCGTTGCTTGTTTGTTGAGAACTTATTGTAGGTATAAAGCTTTGGGTCAATGTGATCAATGATGGACATCATCAAACGTATGGACGAGGTAAGCCTCTTTATTACTTCTCTTGCACATTAGTTTATATAGCATATACTGGAATTGAGTCGATTTCTATAGTCATACCTGTCTGTTGTGGTTCACCCTAGCCATAGAGAGATTTTCCTCGTAACAAAATTGGTGACCATACTAGGGATGAATCTTCTTTATTAGGGTTTGAAGTACTTTTCTCCTTAGATTTCTCTTGTTTCTATTGTGGTTCTTGTCGTATCAGTGCTCGATAGCTCCTGTTCACTCTAGGTCTAAGTTTTCTTCCTTTATCCCTTGCCAATCCTTGTTTCAAAGCATATACATGCCTTTTTGCTTGACAGTCGCATATACACGCAGGCTGTCTCATTGCAAGCTGCGTATATACGCTCTGTTTTCCCAAACAATCGCGTACACATTTTTCCTTTCCTATTTGGTTGGTCTGGTGTTTGTTGGGTGGGATTTGATGCTTGATGGGCCTTCTTAGGACTCTTTAGTGCTTGTTGAGTACCTGTGGGATGACAAGAAATCCTCTTTTGGTTGAATTTTGTGGGCGAAGTTTTTCTCTTCATCTTTTCATTTTTATTCTCCTTGTACATTGGGCTAGGTGTTTCATTTTTTGATATCCTGCTTGAGTTATCCCTATTTTATATACAGTAGGGCTATATATCAAGTTACTTTTTAGTCCATGCATTTTCAGGTTCGATATATTGAAAATACAAAAAACATAGGAATTTTTCATTGCTTGGAATCTTTTGTCTTTTGAGTTTTTATCATTAGCTTAGTGCATACAGTGAAAGATTGCATTTTTTACTTTTGAATCGCAGAGTTGAATTTGAAAATTGCATCACTTTTAGGAGATTATCATACATTAAAAGTTAAAGTTAGACTTTGCATTATTTTCATATTTAATTTCTTGTAGAGTCATAACACCATGAGTTTGATCACCATACCTTTTTGAGTAATCACAGCCATAAAATCAACGCTATAATTTAAAATTTATTAGTAACAATTTTATTTTTTAGGGTGCACAAACTAGCCTAGGATTTAGTTCCTTGGAATGGGATTTTGTGAGTAAAATTATCCAAGGTAATTAAATCAACATATGTGTCTGAGAAAGGGAGTTGAGAAGTCCATTGTATAATTGGTAAGATCAGGAGGCTCCGTGCACACCAAAATTAATCATGAGGTCGCACGAAGTTAGCTGAAGGGATATCTCCTAGATACTCGTCTAGTGTCTGAGATATTTCTGTGGATTTATTCGTATTTTGGGATTTTGCTAGTGCCCATAACTCCATGAGAGGTGGTGCTTTCAAGGTTTTGGGCTTTGCTACCCTACCCATACAGTGATCCAGACTTATGACTGCTCTCCTGTGCATCATTTATACAATGGTTTATTAGTTTCTTGACTTAGGTATATCATAGGTTACTTGCAAGGGTTATTTTTCTAGTACCCTGGGTCAGATAGGGGTCGGACAACACACAACCTTTATGGAGGATTACCTCTCCAGGGGGATCTGACCGACTAGTTATTAACCCCACGAGGGCCCCTATAACTAATTTTGTTACCTTCGATATTTAGTGGGGAGTCTCAAGTCCCTCTAGGACGAGACATGACTTCTTTAGGGAGGGAGGCCACTCAACCACTTTACCCGTTTGCATGGATATTGGTCGTTTTAATTTTGGTGTGCTCTTTGATTATTAGTTAACCTTAGGATTTCATACTGAGTCTTTTTTGTCATGGATAGTGCAGTCCTTATGGCTCCCTCATTTGATACTACCCCCCCCATGATGTTCACTCATTTCATGGGGACAGATCCTTCTGCTTTGCATTATGGTATGCAAAATTATAATACTCAGTCAACACCTTGGGTCTCTAATAATTTTTCTCATGGTATGCTTGACATGTCTTCACCCTTTCCATCCTCTTTGAATCCTAGTTGTGGGTCTGGGGGCATGATGCCTCCCTATTCTCCCTTTTAGTTTGGTGGGAGTCACATCCCTCAAACACCTTTTACAGTAGGAGGTTGGAAGATTCCTTCCTACGAATCCACTTTTCTAGAAGCAAGTTCTCAAATGGGCAGTCATTCAACTTATCACACTCCGTCCACCTATCCTTCTTCCTCTATGTTGGTTCCTACAAATGCTTTTCCCATGGTGGACTTTCATCTATCCTCTGGTGTTACATCTGGAGGGAGGCATTCTTATAGTATGGGAAACCCTCCTCAGGAAGTTCCTTTGTCTGTGGGCAACATATATCCTCACATGAGTAACCCTTGTCATGTCGCTTTCTCTTCGCAAGCGGCTTCCTTGGTGAAGATGCCCTTACAACCTGTTGTGAATCAATATGGAGGAGGATATTATCGTACTGAGTAGGGAAATGGTGTATACTAGAACCATTCTTAGCCTGTAATTTCTCAAAACCAATCTTTCCTTAGACCTTAGTCTCAAATGATGCAACCCATCACTGTTCCTAGTCTAGTCACTGCTAGTCATGCTGGAGCTCCATCACCAACCTCTACTAGTCATGTTGGAGATTGTTCGATAACCTTTGGAAGTCATGTTGTATACCAACGACTAGCCACTGCAAGTCATGATTGGGGCCCAAGTCCTGTCGCTGCAAGTCATACTCCCATTATATTGCCAAACTCTACCAGACATGTTGGAGATTGGTCGAAAACCTATGGAAGTCATGTTGAAGAACTGCAACCAGCCATTGCAAGTCATGTTGGGGGAACAAGTCCAGTCACTACGTGTCATACTAGAATTGTATCACCAACCTTTTCCAGTCATGTTGGAGATTGGTCAACAACCTTTGCAATTCATGTTGAAGACCCGCAACCAACCATTGCAATTCATGTTGGGGGCATGAGTCTAGTTATTGCTAGTCACACTGCACATATATCACCAACCTCTTCTAGTCATGTTGGGGATTCATCACCAACCTCTGCGAGTCATGTTGGGGATTCATAACCAACCTTTGCTAGTCATGTTGGGGATTCATCACCAACCTCTGCTAGTCATGTTGGAGATTGTCTACTAGCCTCTACAATTCATGCTGGGAGAATGTCACCAGCCACTGCAAGTCATGCTGGGGGAATTCATATGATCGAGAAGCCTAGACATTTTAGACGTAGGGCTAGATTCCTTTGCAGGACTTGCGAAGGAAATCACCTTACTCATTTTTGTCCTGCTACTGTCGGGATATCAGAATCTTGGTTCTCACTTGAGGGCCCTTCAGGTTCTGAGTCGTTTATGGTTTCCCCACACTATGTTATTTCTTTGGTTGATACAATAGTCATGCTAATGCAATCTTTGGATGAATCCCCTTTTCCTTTATGGGTTGATGCATCCTTTGATCTTTTTGTGTCACATCCCGTTCAACCAGTGGTCATGACGATGCACTATTCGACCGACACGTCTCCTATGGTCGGGGGTGATGTGTCTCTTGACCTTGTTGTCTCACATCTTGTTCAACCAATGGTCGTGTCGATGCAATCTTGGACTGACAACACTCCCGTTTTTGGGGTGACACACCTCTTGACCTTGTTGGCCTGCATCATTTTCAACCAACGGTTGAAGAAGTGGTCACGTCAATGCAATATTTGGTCAACCCCACTCTTCTCTTGGAGAGTGACAAGTCTAAGGGAGCGGTTGCGCTGATGAAATTTTTGGTTGATCCATCTCTTTTGGTTTTGGTTCTATACCTTCTATGCCACATCCTTAACATTTCTAGTCTTGCACCTTCCGAACAAGAGAGAGTTTTACTCTTCCCAAGTTCTCTCCCTCCAAGTATCGATGAGGTTCCCCTTGATTGGAATGGTCTCAGGGGCTATCCAATTCCCCCACCTATGTATTTTCTAGGAAGAGACATTATCTGATATATCATGAAGAAGATAACCTATGTTAGCACTTTATCCGCCTCAACTTGGAGAGCTTTGGGTTTTCCCAAGATTATGTCGGTTATTCATAGAATACTGACATTCCACAAAAGGACGATACGGGAGCCTTGGCCTCCCCCTTTACATATTTATTAGAACAACATAATGAGTCTTAGTTAAGATATTTTTTGACTCGTCTTAAAAAAAAAAAATATTGATGAGTGCTTTGTCCCTTTCACACTCGTTAAATTGGATTTGAAAGATCATGAGTCTTAGTTAAGATATTTTTCGACTTGTTATCAAAAAGTGAAAATATTGTCGAGTGAACTTGTCTTTTTCACACTCGTAAATTGGTTTTGAAGAGATGTCTACTTGGCACAAGTTTATCCCTTTTTCACACCAAGTAGACTAAAAGACATAAAAAAAGGACATTTTTTGGTGTTAAGTTGTGATTGCATCTCATACCCCTGCTTGCAGTATTGAGCCTATAGCCAGCTCTCACTTTGCTTTCTAAACTATTTGCCTCAACATTTTTGCATCCTCAACCAGGAAGAGCCTTGTTTATATCCTTCACATTTTGACACACTATACCTAGGAGGGAACATTGCCTCGAGTGTCCGTCTCCTGCATGCACTTGCCTACATTGAGCATAGGTATGATCCACTACTGGAACTAGTTTTGCTTCCTTGGGACACTCATTTTCTCCTCTGTATCATAACATTCATTTGTTATTAAAAAACAAAAAGGATGGGTGGGAAGGGAGTATTATCTTATATCGACAACAATCATGTCGCCTTTGAGTAGAGCACAAAGTTATTTGAGTCTATTTGATGTAGACCCCCTTCTCTCCTAAGGGATGTGTGACCTCCTGGTTAGGATCTTCGATTATGGAGTTGGGTGACTCTCTGAAACCTTATTGGTCTCATTTTTTGTTAAACAATGGTCCTTCGACTACATGCGTACGATTCATGACACCTGTGACCTTTCCTTTCGCACTCTACAAAAATCTCAGAGTATCGAGCATTAGCGACTTTTATCTCGGCCCCTCCTCTGATGTTAACTTGGGTGATGACCACACGATTGCAGGCGCAACCACAAGCGGTTTGAATTCAAACTAATTTTGGCCCCACAATTTTCCTCGATCCCCCACATGTCGTCATGGAAAAACCATGGTATGGATTGCGACCCGCTCTCGACTTTTTAAAGTATGCACAACTCCTATCCTTGCAATGCGAGATGACCATCGATTTCATGATCTTGACGGTACTTCTAGATGGATGATTGAGATCTATTCCTTGGAATCAATGGTCTGGATCTCCCTCTCCCCGATCAACGACTGTGGTCGATTAAGAATTTCGTTCTTCAAAATTCACCAATGTCAAACCTTGGTTTCCTTTGCTGAGAAATCTTCCAGAGAGGAAGTTATGTTGAAACCTATCCCCTACAATCAATGGTTGTGATCTTTGTGGGTCTCCAGACTTCTAGGTTTTGAAATCTGAACCTTGTTTTCTTCCATACTCCAATTTCCCGGAGATGACGATCTACGGACACCTGTCCTGTTCAATCAATGATCATGCCCTCATTTCGGGTGTTTGAAATTTCAGATAGGATCAACGATCTGTTGAGCATTCAACACACCCTAAAAATCTATGTCCATTTTTTACTTTTTCGGTACCACTTGCTCCTTTTCACTGTCTATTTTGCCTTCAGTATGAAACTAATACCTGCACTTATTTTTCATATTTCTTTTTTTTAAAGTTTGCTTGAACATACAACAAATAATTCTCTTAACCATTAACAAGTACTTAACAACTAATTAAGGAATCAACAAACTAAATCTTTTCCCAACACTCTTAGAAGTTCGACATCGATAAAGGTTAAAGGTGACGAAAACCGTTTGAGAATTTTAAAATAACTGAGCATTGATCTTCATCAGTGTCGACAAATGAAGTTCTTTCCTTTTTGAAATTAAAATTCAACAGGAATATCGCCAAACAATGATCTGTTCAGCTTCGACATAAAAATGAAAGGGTAATCGTTGTGCAAGGAGAGGAGTTGTATCATCGACCACCGACACTCGACGCGATTTCGGCGTCGGGGAGTTACGAAATAAAATACACATTAATTTTACATTTTAAAATGTCGATCCATGACACCACCCAAGTATAGGAAATAATAATATATTTTTTCTTTAGTGCTTTCGATGTTAGTAGAGTCCGTAAGTGTAACCCTTACCAACCTTCTGAATGATAAATTTTATGTTCAAATACTTTAAAAAACCCAGGGTTAATTACACCACATTAACATCAATCGATATCATAAGTTTTAAAAGGAACATATTAACAAATTTAAAATGCAATAATAACAGTAATAAAATCCCATAATTTGCATGAAAAACTCAGATAAAGAACACAGTTAATTTACATTCAAAAGGGAAGGAGATACATTCAATATGCTTCGAACTTTCATATAATTAAAAACGTTTTCCCGCTAAATTTGGACCACATACAAATAGATACCATCGGCGTATTTATTGGCTGACCCGGTCACGGTGAGAATATAAGACAATATTGAAAAAAGAGAAGAAATGTTAAGCGTCACTTTGGGGAATGCAAGGCAAGGGTTTACCCACTATGCATCTCCTACGTGCACGTCCTCTCCCGGACTACTTCTCACATCCTGTAACGTTTCCTTTTCCTCTTTCACTGATTTCCTCTGCGCCTCGTGTAACTGCACAATTGTGTCTTGAGCTTCTTGAAAATGTCTCTCGAGCCAAACCATGCTTCCTCCGTGACCCTGCGACGCCGATACCTCCTGGTTCTTTGCTGTCAACTGGCATCACAACTCCCTATTTTCTTGGTAGAGTTCAGCTATGGAAAGTTGGGCCTCCTCTAACTGCTGGATGGAAATATTGATGGGTTAACCCAATGCTTTCTCCCTCCCCTTTCGTCCCCCACTTCCTTTACTGGTAGTCCCCATAGGCCCTGACTAGTTAGTAAGTGTGATATACCCATCAACTGTAGGATGTACACTTAACTCAGCTGGGGGTGGTCTTCCTTCCTTTTTCCTATATCTTTCCTAGGCCTCCCCCTTCTCCATGGTCTCCACTCTTGTGAGGGCATGACCCCAAGAATACCTCCCTCAAGCGTACTTCTCTCCACCCCAACCTCCGCTAGAGGCATCTACACCCTCTCCAAACAAAATATTGTACCCCCTATCAAAGCTTCAACGACACTAGAAGCCAATAAGAAAGAATCCCAGACACGTTGGGGCTCGGACCTGGCACTCCAACTGGCTTGCAAACCACGTCTCTTGTTCGAAGGGGATCCTGTAGTGAAACAATGTAGTGTCTTGGGTGTTTATAGATGATAAAGGACCACTACATCGAGTTGTGTTTGAATAAACTCACAATACCAACACTACATAGGTAAACTCGACTTATGCATGGAATTCCCCACTGAACTTGTAGAATTTATAGTGAAACAAAGGAGAAAACCAGAGTATGCCAAAAGAACAATCATGCCTCATGATAGGATGTCTTGCAGACTTAAATCATCAGAGATTCTCGTCAGATGTAATCCAAAATGTATAAAATGTCGTTGATCGGAGTTGCAGGAGATTTTCAGTACGATCATTCCAATCTCGTTAAACTCCCCAGCTTCCATTATTGACGAATGATGGTTGACACACTTGGTGATACATATTCTGGAGGCATTTAATGATTTCCTTACTAAGTTATCTGACCTTTTGGGAGCATACACATGCATGCTCAACTCTGGCATCTTTTCCCAACCCCAAAGGTTGAGCGGCTACCATGATTGTTCGGATGATCATATCCGTCGTACTCGATTTGCCACACTATGGCATGCTGACGTGACTTGTTTAAACTAAAGAGGAGCAGTGGCATGGATAAAATACATCATAGGTCATACAAAGGAGCAACTGGGATCATGTAAGTATTAAACGATCGAGACTAACGAGCTCCACAGGTATGTACTAGTCCATTATGTGTGTTGGTACCTTATATAATATTGCTTGATCACTAAACTATCTCAATCCCGATTGCAGGAAAGATTCCCCGGTTACCGAACAAGCATTGCTCTATGATCTCGCCGATGAACCCGAAAGAAACTCTGAAGCAGAATCGACATAGCTATTGTAGGAAAATCTGCCTGCGGACAAGTAGATCGACCTCTAAGGCTTGACCTTAACCCTAGACAGAAAAGTGCTTATCATGGACACTGAATTTCTTTCGAATCTGTCTAAGCCTAACGCATGAGAAGGAAGAGTAACAGAAGT
>ML800885.1:638185-648344 GCA_009831015.1 Picea engelmannii | reverse complement strand
TATATTGAGTATGGTTCCTACTCTTTGTTTCTGAAGTTTGATCTACTGTTCATGATCAGTTTGTGTTTCAATTTGAGCTTAGATCTGTAGATCTGTATAGATCAGAACTAATGGTTATTTTAGATCTGCTCTTTAACTAAATAACTAAACTCTCTTAGATCTGAGCACTCATATTTGTTTTCTCTGTTCAAGTAGTGTAGACTTGTTTTTTGGATATAAGATCTAGTTGTTATTCTCACTGAAAATTAAAAGACAGTTATGTTCTACTTTACTGCCCTAATTCTAACATTTGGCTATTTTAATTAAGCCAATTACATGCTGATTTTTGACCGACTTTGACTCCCAATGGACACGGACCTAACAAAACTTGTCCAAATGAGCTCAGACTTGATCCAAGGGTGTAGGGGTGTATGAACCATTTGATTTGAGTACTCATACCCCTATACAAAATACCCAAGGACAACTTTTTTACATTTTACATCAAAAATAATTAAAAATCCTTAGTTTGCGGGAATTTTAATTATTAAAAAATTCCTACCAAAACTTAATGGAATTCCGCGAGACTCTGGGAAATGTCTAGCATGGTCATTTACAACACTCCTAGACCTTAGTTACATAGGGCTTGACCATTAGAATGCCTTTCACCACTTTGGAGAATTATTGTGGGAGTAAAAAACTCAAGGGAAATTAATAAGGCTGGTTAGGCCAAATTAATAACCTGAGGAAAAAAAACACTCAGTGAAAGGGACTCCTCTAATGATAAAGTCCTAAGCAACTGACTTAAACTATGATCCATGCAGACCTATTACATTATTATCCCACGCAGGGGAGCAGAAATTCCAATTACAACAAAATGCTAAAGGTCAAAATTGCCTTGTAGAACCAACAAGTCTTCAACTTGGTAGCACCATTAGGTGCGTATCTTCATGGTACATGGAGTTCACCCCCTAGTTGAATAGGTGGTCAACAGGGTGACCAAA
Organism: Picea engelmannii; assembly: GCA_009831015.1. Taxonomy (NCBI): domain Eukaryota; kingdom Viridiplantae; phylum Streptophyta; class Pinopsida; order Pinales; family Pinaceae; genus Picea; species Picea engelmannii. The sequence goes on along the minus strand of ML800885.1, from coordinate 647,364 downwards.
CAATGGGTTGTCTTTGTTGAGAGCATTGTGGCAAGGGAAAATCTTCCCAATTGGGATAGTCTTTGGGATGACCTCATTCAGGAGGAAACTAGAAGAAGATATGTGCAGGGGGGTTTAGCCACAGGTAATGATGAGGAGAATGTGGCACTTGCAGCTAAACGAAAGAACAAGTCCAAGAAGGGTTCCAAGGGTGGGAACAAGCAGAAGGGTGAAGGGAAGAAAGACATGAGCAAAGTCAAGTGTTTTGCATTTCACAAGCTTGGGAACTATGTTGGACAGTGTCCTAATAAGAAGAACAAGCAAGTTACAGCTTTAGCAGATGTGGGGGATTTTTCTCACAGGTTCGAGAAGGAGTATTTATTGTTGGTTTGTCTTTCCTTTAGAGCATCATCTACCAGTATTTGGTGCATCGATATCAGTGCCTCCCACCATATGATAGGTGTTCATGAGTATTTCACAAATCTTACAGAGATTGGGGATCTTGAGGTGGTGCTTGGAGATGACTCAGTGGTCAAGGCAGTTGGTAGTGGGATAGTATCATTTCAGAGGGAGTCTCTACCTCCCATGTTGTTGAGAGATGTCCTATATGTTTTGGGCTTGAAGAAGAACTTGGTGTCAGTTTCCACTTTTGAGGATAGGGGATATGAGGTGTTGTTCCGTGATGGGCATGTGCTCTTGTATCCTAAGGGATCCAGTGTCACTTCGGCCAAAGTGATTGGGATCTGGCATGAGAAGTTGTACAAGCTCATGTTTCAGCCAGCTAGAGCATTGATGCATAGTACCTAAAGCAATGACCTTTGTGAGTTATGGCATGGGAGGATGGCCCATTTGCATCATGGGGCTCTGAGTATATTGAGAGAGATTGTGACTAGAGTGCCAAAGTTCAGTACAGAGCACCAGGAGGTGTGCAAGGTATGTGCTCTTGTGAAGTACACCAAGACTGTTTTTCCAAGAAGTGATAGCAAAGTAGCAGGTATTCTTGATCTGATTCATTCCGATGTATGTGGTCCTATGTCCTCTACATATTTGAGTGGTTTTGAGTATTATGTCATTTTCATTGATGACTTCTCCAGGAAGTCTTGGATTTTCTTCATGAAGACCAAAGGACAAGTCTTCAAGTGGTTCCAAGAGTTCAAAGCTCTTATGGAGAACCAAACAAGGAAGAAAATCATAATGTTGAGATCGGACAATGGGGGTGAGTATACCTCCAATGAGTTCAATGACTTTTGTGCTAGAGAAGGCAATAAGAGAGAATTGATTGTTCCCTACAACCCACAGTAGAATGGGGTTGTTGAGAGGAAGAACAAGGCCATTGTTGGGGTTGTGAGAGCCATGTTACATGATCAGGGGATAACACTCTCTCTCTGGGCTGAGGCATGCAACACTGCAATTTATCTGTAGAATAGGAGTCCACACAGAGTCTTGGGGGATAAGACTCCTAAGGAGGCTTTCTCTGGGAAGAAGCCTAATGTTGGGCACTTCAGGATTTTTGGGTGCCTTACATATTCACCTGTCCCTTCTGAGAAGAGGACAAAGCTAGAACCCACAGCAGAGAAGGGCATCTTTGTTGGGTATAGTGAGACTTCAAAAGCTTACCACATATACATCAGACATCCCCTCTTTGAGGAAGACAGTTGTGCGACGGGATGTGAGATTTGAGGAGGATAGAGCCTTTAGGAGGTCATTGGATGTTGAGCAGGGGGAGCAGCAGACTCCTCAGATTCAAGTGAGTCCTTCACAAAGTACGTTGACACAGAGTTCAAGACCACCTGCTTCAGGGACTATAGGTCCACAGGTGACAGGGTCAGAGATTACTGGTCCTCAGGTTACTAGTTCACAGGGTACTGTTTCTCAGTCTCTTGGCTCTCAGAAGACCTCAGGATCAACATCTTCATGTACAAAATCTTCAGGTGGTGGGATTGAGGAGGATGAGTCCCCTCCACGGGGTGTTACTTCAAAGAAGAGGAAGCTCAGGGATCTGTGGGGAATCCCAGGCAGGCTGTGAGGGAGAGTAAACCTCCAAAGACATTATGCATCTATTTAGCGATGGTGAGTAGCATCATTGAGTCTGAGCCTTCCACCTTTGAGGAGGAAGCAGGTCAGTAGGTCTGGAAGGATGCCATGATGGTGACTTCCAGGTGGCTCTACAAAATCAAATCTGTTGTTGATGGCAGCTTTGAGAAGTACAAAGCTCGATTTGTAGCTTGGGGGTTCTCACAGGTAGAGGGAGTAGATTATGATAAGACCTTCGCTCCAGTTTCTAGATATACCTCGATCAAGGCAGTGATCTCCATTGCAGCAGAGATGGGTTGGAAGATCCATCAGATGGACGTGAAGACCACATTTATGAATGGTCTCATACAGGAGGTGTACATAGAGCAGCCACAGGGATTTGAGGTGCATGGGAGAGATTCTCATGTGTGCAGACTAAAGAAGGCATTGTATGGACTAAAGCAAGCTCCTAGAGCTTATTATTCGAGGATTGATACATACTTGCAGCAGATGGGTTTCGAGAAGAGTGAGGCGGATCCCAACCTTTACTTCATTGTGGTTGGGGAGGATCCTCTCATTCATATGTTATATGTGGACAATCTCTTCATTACAGAGGCAAATTGACTCATAGTTGGTTGCAAGGAGAGCCTTCCTTCAAAGTTCGAGATGAAAGACATTGGACTGATGCACTACTTCTTGGGATTGGAGGTTTGGCAAGAGCCAGGACACATCTTTCTGGGACAAGGAAGATATGTTGTTGACATTCTGAGGAGATTCCAGATGGAGGATTGTAGGCCCATGTCCACACCCATGATAACCAACTGGAAGAAGCTTCATTCTTCTGAGTCAGGTTGATCCTACACTGTATCCTCGGATGATTGGTTCATTGATGTATCTGGTCAACACCAAACCAAATCTTTGTTTTGTTGTCAACTCTCTTAGTCAGTTTATGGTGGAGCCTCAAAGAGTGCATTGGGTGGCAGCAAAACATGTGCTCATGTACCTTAAGGGTATGGTGGATTGTGGCCTGGACTTTGAGAGGGGGGATGGAGTTAGATTGATTAGTTACACTGACTCAGATTGGGCAGGATGCGTCGTTGACAAGAAGAGTACCTCAGGTTGTTGCTTTGGATTGGGCTCAGCAGTTGTGTCTTGGTTCAATCGGAAGCAAAATTCAGTGGCTTTGAGTTCTGCAGAGGCTGAGTATATTGCAGCCAATCAGGCCAGTTGTGAGGCCATATGGATTCGCAAGTTATTGGTTCGGATACTTGGTGTGCAGTTGAGGCCCACGATGATTTACTGTGACAATCAGAGTTGCATAAAACTCTCTGAGAATCCAGTTTTTCATGACAAGTCCAAACACATCGAGATTAGTTATCACTTCATCCAGGATTATGTTCAGAGAGGGGCAATTGAGCTACAATTTGTATCCACTGATGAGCAGGTAGCGGACATCCTCATTAAGACTTTGGGAAGAGACAAGTTTGTACCCTTCAGAGATAAGCTGGGAGTGGTGAGGAACACTTTCCTCGGTAAGAGGAAGTGTTAAATAATTAAAAAGTACCAAGGACAAGTGTTTCTCACAACTAAGGCGCCTAGGGGTGAGAAAGTGTCCAATGTGGTCCCTAGTGAATTAACTTTGTGTGATATGAAGTTAAAAGTGACTTTCGGGAAATTTCATGAAGTGGGTGACTAAAGAGACTTTCAATCACCACCATTGATCTAATCTTTGTTAAATTTAGAGTTGCTATTAAGTTCTTTTCAATTTACTAAACAATAATAGCATAAGCAGGATCACTGAAAGAAACACAATCACAAGGTACACAGCATTTTATCCTGGGAAACCCTCATGGGGGAGAAAACCCAGCAAAAACTTCCTTAATATAGATTGTCAATACAATGCCAAGATAAAAGACCAAACACTAGAGAATATGAGCAATGCGCCTCTCATTTCTCCTTCTTCTAACTGCAGCTTCCTTCAAAATTGCACACCAGATGAGTGACTTGAGTGAGTGAGTGAATGAGACACTAGCCTCTCTTATTTATATTAGCTGAGGAGCGCTAGGGTTGTGTCTTTTCATCAAGCAGGGTCGACTTCTCCAACTAGTGGCTAAAACCACTTTAATTAACCCTAGGGGCCGACTTCTCAATTAGCATCATTTGACTGGAGTTTGACCAATCCACAAAATGGGATTTGGTCATACATAAGCCCCGACATGATCAATCCACAAAAGGGGATTGATCTATATGATAATAATTCAATTATAATTAAAATATTCTTCGCAGTTACAATATTTCATCACTCCCCCTTAACAAGAAGGGTATTCTACAATACAACATCATCAAGAGAGAGAGAGAGAGGGCAGCAACATCATCAGCATCTGGAACATTGACTGGCATATCTATAAATCATCGGAAGTTTTTCTTCATCATCAATAACATCATCTTTCACAGCATGGAGCTGGAGTAGCATCATCATCATCATCTGCATCAACATCAATTAGCATAACGCTAAGGAAACAACCTCAACACCATCATTAATAGCATGAAGTTAGTATAACATCATAAACAACAGCACAAGGCTGATACATCATCATCAACAACAGCACGAGGTTGAAACAACAGCACAAGGATGGAACAACAACATCATCAATAGCACGAGGCTGGAGCAAGAACATCATCAGCACGAGGCTGAGATAACATCATCATCATCATATAGCAACAGAATGAGGCAGGTGTAACAACATTTTGTGGTACTCTGACAGTCCCTAGGGATTTTCCCAAGACTCATAAGATTCCCTAGGATATAAAATCCTAACGGAGCTACAACATGGTACTCTGACAGACTGTCCTTACCAAACCTTCGGGATCTGCCCAGGAATCAAAAGATTCCCTAGGATATAAAATCCTAACGAAGCTACCACTACTGACCACAGCTAGCATATAAATGCATAGGTACTCTGACAGACCATCCTTACCGAACCTTCGGGATCTGTTCAGGGATGATCACTCCCCTAGGATATAAAATCCTGACTGAGCTACCCGTTGTTGGTTAGGATACCATAGTATAATTAGCATCACTCCCCCTTTCAAGGAAGGTCCTTTCGGACTATACCAAGCTTGTCTTGAAAGTATTCAAACTTTACACGAGATGGAGGCTTGGTCGACACATATGCAACCTACTCATCTGTGCCAACATATTGGAGCTTTACAGCTCCCCTCTGCACCATATCACGAATGTAGTGATACCGAGTTTCTATGTGCTTTGAGTTATCATGGAACACATGGTTCTCCATCAGTTTTATGCAACTCTGGTTATCACATAGAATCACGGTTGCTTCCATCTCCAGATCAAATAGACTTGTCAACAACTTCCGAAGCCATATGGCTTCACAACTGGCGGAACATGCTGCAATGTATTCCGCTTCTGCCGTGCTAAGAGCAATATTGGATTGCTCCCTGCTCTGCCATGAAGTCATGGCTGACCCCAGACTGAAACAACATCCTGAACTGCTCTTTCTATCAGAAACACTTCCAGCCCAATCTGAATCAGTATAACCAACCAGTCTAAAGTCATGATCTCTATTATAATAGAGACCAAATTCCAACGTACCCTTAAGGTATCTCATCACATGTTTTGCAGCAACAAGGTGAACACATCTGGGCTCTACCAGATACTGACTCAAGGTGTTCACAGCAAAACATATATCTGGCCTGGTATTCGTCAGATACATCAATGATCCTGTTATCACCATAACAATTATACATGAAACCCGAGTTTCAAATTTAGCGAGGGACTAAAGCGATGTAGAGACATGGTGTGATTTGGTGGTCTAGGTCATATGTGGCGGCATGTGAACAAATATAGCGGGAGCGCAAAGAAGAGGATCCGACGGACCGTGGATCTTGAAGCGGCCCAGATCAACGGCCGAAACCCATATCGGGCGGCAAAATAGCGCGAAGTTTAATTATGCGAAGACAGGTCAAGGAAAACTACCGCAGTTTCATTCGTCGACGCGTGGCGCCCTTAGAGGTACATCGGGGCGAAAAGCGGTCTGCCTAAAACCGTTTTCCCAAAAGCCCCGATGTCACGTGTTCTAATGTCATTTGAATACGTCAAATCAACGATCCATGTGGGGGAAGGTAACGACTAGTCAAATCACCTCATGCCACTTGTTCAGGTACTTCACGTCCGTGCAATGCCAAGCGAATGTCGCCGGATAACTAACTCAAAGGCTCATCATTCGAAATAGATTGGCCAAGCATGATAAACCAACGTACCTGCAAGTAATCTTGTCAGTAATTCATGATTAAGACTCAAGGACTATCGATCTTCAAATATGGGTGGCGTTATTCTGCTCCGCACAATCACCGTCTCATTCATAAGCGGAGTAATCTCAAACTAGATCGATTTCCTGATTTCTATAGAGTTAAGGAAAACAAAAATCGTGGTCTCTGCAAAATTGGAAGACATGGACAAAGCAAATCAAACAATATCCAATGAAACAAGGTTTTCAACTAACATGGCAAGTTTATCAATGAGTAAGAAAGAAAGGTCGATTGTGCAGATATTAGCAACCAAATTCCATATTGACCCTGTGACAGAACCAGAATCAGGGGTCAATGAGTAAGAAAGAAAGGTCGATTGTGCAGATATTAGCAACCAAATTCCATATTGACCCTGTGACAGAACCAGAATCAGGGGTCAGATTAAATCTTGTTATGAGGGATCTAATCATCAACGGACACGCGGACGAACTCTACAAGCGTGCAGTGAAGAAGAAATTGAGCAAACGACAGAAGGCAGAAACCAGAGCTGAGGCGGTCGAAAGCGTTGGGGAAAATCAACCAGTCTGGTTGAACACTCTAAAAGAAGAAATCGCCAAGCTGGAATAAATTCTCAAATGGAATTGAGTATGTTCCAACAAATTTTGGACATATGGCGTTCAAAGAAAAAGCCTCAGATATGTCAGACCTGTTTGTAACGATCGCTGAAAAGTAGGAAAACTGTCGTTATACATTATTCCTTTTTGTAACCAACCTCTATCTTTAGACTATGGGGAAGTTTAATCGTTTTGAATTCCACGTTTAAATCCTCTCTCTCTCTATATATATATATATATCATCCCGAGAATATAGAAGGTAAGAGAGAAAGATGGGGCCTGCCCTCGTTGCAGGTAGACTTTGTAAGATCATGGAACTAAACTGAATATATGATGCAGAAGCAATTTTTTGAACTGTTTATGAAAAGATTCTAATTCGTTGTGATATGAGTTATGTCTTCTTTCATAGTGTGTGTTTCCTATGTCTTTAAAATTCCATTTGCAAGTTCCTCTTTTAAACTGGAGAGTTAAAAGTCTGGAATTCGTCTGATGATGTTCTAGACTTAGCAATTTAAATTCATGTGATTCTCTTCTCAACTATTTCAGAATTCATTTTAATATGCTCTGAAGCAATTATGTGTTTTGCTTTTTCTTCTTTTGCAATCCAAATTTCAATTTGAAAACTCAGACTCATTGCCTCACTTAGCCTTTCTCCTCTAGATAAGTTCTAATGACCTGCCACTGCATTATTTATTTCTGACTCCATAGCCCAAATGTTATCCCCCACTTCTTCAGCAACTTCATAATACCCCCCAAAACGAACCAAATCTAGCCAATGATTTCCAAAGAAATATCAAGTGACATGAGAGAGACCTCTCTGAGCTGGGCAGGCTAGTGCCCAGCTCTAAAGTTGGTTGAAACAGTTACCTCTGTCATTTGTCTATCAGCCGGACAAAATTTACAGAGTGCTAACAGATCCAATGATCTGTTTGTACAGCGTAGCATCAACCAATTCTGACAAAGTATCAACCATGAGCTTCAACTTTGTTTCCATGGGTGTGTTCATGGATTTACATTCCAACATATCAAACCTCTTCAGTATTTCTACTGCATATTTCCCTTGGTTAAGGAATATCTTCTCTAGGCTCTGTTAAACTTCAAGACATAAGAAATAGTGCATCAGGCCTAGGTCTTTCATCTCAAATTCTGCAGCGAGCTTCTTACAATCAGTGATGAGATTTCCTTCTCCAGTTAAGAAAAAACATCCACATACAACAGCAATATAACTAGCTCATCATTCATAACCTTGAAGTAAAGGTTAGAATCAACTTTACTTTTGGTAAAGCCCAAGCTCGTCAGGAAACTATCAATTCTGCCATACCAAACTCTAGGAGCTTGCTTCAACCCGTACAGAGCCTTCTTCAACCTGCAGAAATGAGTCTTTCTATCTTCAACTTCAAACCCTTGAGGTTGTTCTATATACACTTCCTCTTCAATAACACCATTTAAGAAGGTTGTTTTTGTTAGAGTTTAAGCTATTATTAGGTTTCTTTTCAATTCACTAGATAACCATAGCATAGATAGGATCACTAAGAAATACACAATCACAAGAGACACATCATTTATCTTGGGAAACCCTCATGGGGGAGAAAACCCAACAAAAACTTCCTTAATATAGATAGCCAATACAATGCCAAGAGAATAAACCAAACAATATAGAAAGTCCTCTCCCCCTCTCTCTCTCTTCCTTCTTCTCCAACTGCAGCTCCAAACTTGCGCTCTGATGAACAAGTGAGTGAGTGGACAAATGAGGTGCTAGCCTCTCTTATTTATACAATCTGGCAGGCACTACACTGAGGTGTCTTTTCACTGGCAGGGCCGACTTCTCATTCTACGTAGTTATAACCACTTTAATATATCCTGGGGGGCAACTTCTCATTTAGCCTATTACAATTAGGGTTTGACCATGTTAGAATATGAAAGATTGTGCTCGTTTTACCATTGACAATACCTCTGTCACCCAACCATAGGCCGAAGCCACCCTCCGAGCACCTTGACCTTGACAGAGAAGAATACTGGTAGCAATCAATAGCCAAGCAAGGCTAATGCACCAAGCAAGAAAAGTAACCAAAGCTGATCAAATAGTCCCACCCAGAAACTGGTGCAACACTCTTACCTAGAAACTTGCGCACAAAACTGCCAACTGCAGTGCGCACAACTAGCTCTCTGCAATTCTGAGAATGTGTATAATGAGAAACTGGCGCCTTGTATTTATAGTAATCTGGCAGGCTTACTAGGGCTGACTTCTCCTTCTGGGTACTAATTAATTCATATTAAATATATTTCTGCAGCCGACATCTCGTC
>ML800885.1:611736-622948 GCA_009831015.1 Picea engelmannii | reverse complement strand
ATTCACTAGATAACCATAGCATAGATAGGATCACTGAGAAATACACAATCACAAGAGACACATCATTTATCCTGGGAAACCCTCATGGGGGAGAAAACCCAGCAAAAACTTCTTTAATATAGATAGCCAATACAATGCCAAGAAAATAAACCAAACAATACAAAAAGTCATCTCCCAAGTATGCGCCTCTCTCTCTCTTCCTTCTTCTCCAACTGCAGTTCCAAACTTGCGCTCTGAAGAACAAGTGAGTGAGTGAACAAAGAGGCGCTAGCCTCTCTTATTTATACAATCTGGCAGGCACTACACTGAGGTGTCTTTTCACTAGCAGGGCCGACTTCTCATTTTGGGTGGTTATAACCACTTTAATATATTCTGGGGGGCGACTTCTCATTTAGCCTATTACAATTAGGGTTTGACCAATCCGCAAAAGGGGATTTGGTCCTTTACAATACCCAACATGATCAATCCATGAAAGGGGATTGATCTAATGAATAATACATCAATAATAAATAGAATACTCTTTGCAGTTACAATATTTCAACAGTTTTCACATCCATCTTGTGTAACTTCATCTTGGTTGCAAGAGCTATGATGGTTTTGATAGAAGTGTATCTGGCTACAGGAGCAAACGTCTCTTCATAATCAATGCCTTCCTTTTGAGAAAAGCCACGAGATACAAACCTTGCTTTATGTTTTTCAATACTTCCATCTGCAGCATGTTTTATCTTGTATAACCATTTGGAAGATACCACATATTTTTTCTTCGGTCTGGGAACTATTTCCCATACATCACTCTTTATAATGGATTGATATTCTTCTGTCATGGCATCTGCCCATTCTTCTTCTGAATGGCTTCTTCAAAGCAAGTAGGCTCCTTTTATATGAGATCACACATCAAAGCCATGTAACTGGAGAATGGCTTAGGTTTCTTGATTTGTCTCATGGTTCCTTCTGGGGCACCATACTTCTCTCCATCTTAAATAAGTTCCCTTGCCCAAGCTGACTTTCTCTTGTGAGAAATCGTCATTTAGGGAGGTTCTTGAGATTCTGTCATATCATGATCTTCTAGAATCTCATCATCAGGGGTATCTGTAACTTCCCTCACTGGTTCTGCAACTCTGGGAGCTAAAGGCTCTTCTTCATATACTTCTTCAAGCTAGCATCTCCTTGATTTCTTGAGTGTTGCATCTTCATCAAAGGTTACATCTCTACTGATATCAATATGATGGTAACCTGGTATGTAAATTTTGAAGGCCTTAAAGACCTCACAGTATCCAACAAATATTCCCTTCTCTCCTGAAGGGTCCAGCTTAGTTCTCCTTTCTTTCGGAATGTGTACAAACACTAGACAACCAAATATCTTGAGATGGCTTACTTCTGGCTCCCTTCCAGAGAACATTTATTCGGGGGTTTTGAATCCAAGTGCACTATGGGACAGTCTGTTTTGGACATACATTATTGTTCTTGTTGCTTCAGCCCATAAGTTCCCTGGAAGATCTTGAACGTGGATCATAGTCTTCACTGCTACCATTATAGTTCTATTCTTTCTTTCTGCTACACCATTTTGTTGAGGATTGTAGGGAGTGGTGAGCTCCCTCTTAATCCCGACATCTCTGCAAAAGCTTACAAATTCTTTTAAGGTGTATTCTCCTCCATTATCTGACCTGAATATCTTGATTTTTCTTTCAAAGAGATTCTCTATCAAGGTTTTGAATTCCTTGAATTTTCCAAACACTTCATCTTTTGATTTCAAGAAGTAAACCCAAGTCTTGCGAGAATAATCATCAATAAATGACACATAGTATACATACCCACTAAGAAAGGTTGATGGCATTGGGCCACATACATCTGAGTGGATGCGCTCCAAGATTCCTTTTACTTTATTGTCGCTCTTCGGGAAAGGATTCTTTATGTTCTTTCCTTGTGCACATCCCTTGCACAAACCTTCATGATCAACCTTGAATTCTAGTAGACCTGTCAGTACCTTGCTTACATATGGTAAGGCTCTGTAGTTTATGTGAGCTAGTCTTCTATGCCAAAGTTCACATGGACTCTCAATGGAGTGAGTCAAGGCTGCATCTGAGTGACCTTTTAATTTATACAGGCCACCTTCTTCTGTTCCAATAACAATTGCATCTTCTATTGTTTTTCCTTTAGGCCACATAAGAACTTCACCATCTATGAATGCAACCCTGAAACCTTTCTTATCTAAAGCTGAGATAGAAAGCAAATTCTTTTTCAAACCTGGTACATAGAATACATCCTTCATTTTCATCGAGGTCCCTGAATCAGGTTTGTAGGTGGATTCTCCCACTCCTTTGATAGGGTACTGGTAATCATCTCCGAGTGTAACTTTCTGGGGAAAGTTCTTTTCTGTAAGGCTAGAGAGAATGTCTCTCTGACCTGTCATGTGCTTGGAGGCACCACTGTCTATGAGCCAAGTATCCTCTCCAGGTGACACAGATTATGAGAGGGCAGAGAATAAAACATAGTCTTCAATCTTTTCTTTAATCATCTTTGTGGATGGCTCATCATCTTCAATTGCATGGGCATGGTGTCCTTTGTTATTTCTCTTCTTGTATTCTTCTCTTCTGGCTGTACAATTCTTAGCAATATGTCCCATCTTATCACAATGATAACATTGATAAGAGGAGAAATCTTTTTCTCTTCTATGTCCTTTCTGAAATTTCTGGAATCTCCTTGGAGGGTGAGATTCTTTATGGGAGTGGGTGAATCTCTTTGAAGAGTGAGATTCCTTATGTAGGTGGGTCTCCTTCTGGAAGTGAGACCTTTCTTTCCTCCTTTAGCATGAGCAGCTAGGGCTTGATCTTCATCCCTTAATAGTATTGCTTCTCGGTTAGCTACTCTTGCTTCTTCTTGAACACATTCTTCCCAAAGACTGTCCAATTGGAGTTTTTCCTTTCTTGCACAGATAGTTTGGATGAAGGCATCCCAAGGTCTTGTGAGACCATTAAGAGTTGTCATTATGAGTTCATCTTCATCTAGATTGTCTCCAATTGCTTCTAGTTGTTCCTTGAATTGAGAAACCCTAGAGAAATAGTCATGAACAGTTTCTCCTTTCTGCATCTTTGTACTCTTGAGTTGGGCTCTCAAATTCATCTTTCAGTGGATATTCCTTCCTTCATACATTCTAGTTAGGGCATCAAACATTTCTTTTGGAGTATTCTTTGAAGACACTTGAGGGATCAAGTGATCTTTAATGGAGTCTGCAATGATTCTTTTGGCCCTAACCATATCCTTCTTGTACTTTGCTTTCGCTGCATCTTCTGCAGGTTCTGGTACATTTTCCTTTGTGAATTTTGCAAGGTCATTCTCTTCAAGAATGAGTGCAATCCTATACTTCTAGGCACGGAAGTTATCCACACCTTTTAACTTGTCAACAAGCTTAGTGCTTGCAGAGATCTTGACCTGAAGCTGGGAAAATGACCAAAAATTGAAAGTGCTCAGAAATTGAATCTGAAATTACCAGGAGGTGCGTTGAGCTGAGGCAAGTAGGCTGGTGCAGTCTGTTTTCAGAAAATCCAAATTTTACCCCTTGAAATTGGACCTGCGCAAATTTGGACTGGTACTTCTGGTACTGGTTCTGGTTTTCCTGGTTTTCTAGTTTTTCGGTACCACTGAAAACTAGGGTTTCACTTTTCAGAGGCTCTGGCCACTGAAAAGGTGCGCTCAAGCTGCCAATGAGTTCACTAGGCTAGGGTGCACTTCCCTAGATGGTTTTTAGGCTGAAATTCCCTTCCAAAAAATGCCCTAATGTTCTTGTACGACAACAGTGTTTTGGTTACCCAGTGAAAGGTGCTCTATTCAGTCAAGCTCTGAAACCATGTTAAATTTAGAGTTTCTATTAAGTTCTTTTCAATTTACTAGACAATAATAGCATAAGAAGGATCATTGAGAGAAACACAATCACAAGGTACACAACATTTTATCCTGGGAAACCCTCATGGGGGAGAAAACCCAGCAAAACTTCCTTAATATAGATTGCCAATACAATGCCAAGATAAAAGACCAAACACTAGAGAATATCCAAGACTGAGCAATGCGCCTCTCTCTTCTCCTTCTTCTAACTAGAGCTTCCTTCAAACTTGCGCACTGGATGAGTGACTTGAGTGAGTGAGTGAATGAGGCACTAGCCTCTCTTATTTATACTCGTTGATGAGCGCTAGGGTTGTGTCTTTTCATCAAGCAGGGCCGACTTCTCCAACTAATGGCTAAAACCACTCTAATTAGCCCTAGGGGTCTACTTCTCAATTAGCATCATTTGACTAGGGTTTGACCAATCCACAAAAGGGGATTTGATCATACATAAGCCCCGACATGATCAATCCACAAAAGGGGATTGATCTATATGATAATAATTCAATTATAATTAGAATATTCTTCGCAGTTACAATATTTCAACAATCTCATCTCCACCATTAGATCATGTGACTCTTCAACTTCCCCCATTGAGTCGACTTAGGGATTGAGGCGCCCCTTCATTTGACATTCTTCATGAGTTTTGGAGTGTGCAAGAGAGAGAGAGTCAAGCTAGAGAAGAGGTCGAGTTGCTTGAGGCATGATTTCCAAAGCAAGTGCAGGCACACAAACCGAGGCAGAGTTCAACATTAAAGCTACTATATGGTATGGATTTCTGAGAGGCCGTACTGTTGTTTTCTGGCACAGAAATCAAGGAGAAGAAACAACAATAAATTCTGGAGAGTTGGCATGCTTTCCAAGGCTGTCGTACTGTACTTTCAGGGACAGAAATCGGGCTGACTGTTCTGGCACGAATTCCAAGGGAAATTGTACAGCTGCTGTCACAGAAATCAAGTAGCAGGCCTGTAGATTTCATACAGGAAATTCTGGCACGAATTTGGAGGAGCTATGCTTAGATTTTGAGAATGTTTTGTGGCTCAGTTTTCGAGATAAGTTGGAATTTTTATTGCTAAAGATGACTGCTGTAAATGAATTTTCTCTCCAAGCTCAGAATAATACAAGCCTCCCTTCTCTCACTGGTTTTCTCCTTGTGGGTTTTTCCAGGGTCTTGTTTTGACCAAAAATCTGTGTATATTTTCTTGGGTGTGTTTCTATTTCTGTTTATTGGCTGTAGCAGACTTCATGTGTTTCCAGTTATGAACTATTTATTTTCTGTTAACTAATTTGCAGTTGTAAATGCAATGTGGGTTGGGCATTAGACTATGATGTGTCTCATTGAGACTTGAAACCGGGTTGGGGTCTGATTTTTCTACATCAGCCCCCACATTGATGATTGAATTTGCTTCCAGTGTACAAAACAAGTTTTGAAAACTGCAATTCTGAGGAGAAAGAGCTAGTGGGGTATTTGCAATATACTCTGAGGTTAGTCGTCAAACCATAAGTGTTAGGGCCCTAACTCTCGTTCATTATTGGTATATTAGTTATAGTTAGGTCAGCCTAGAGTGTGGGATACATCATGCCCAGTTTATCTCCTGTTTAAAATAAAGGAGATTCATTTGATTAGACATATTGTCTTGTGCATTGGATATATTGTATTAGGAGGTTGCCCCTCAAAGAGGCCTCTTATTCATTGACTCTCTATCATTATCAAGGTGTGGAACTATTTATTCTTTCTATTTTTATGCTATTTGGGGTATTTTGTACATAACAATAAGTCTTACAGAACTTCCTCCTATGAGAACTACTCCAAATCCATCAATGATCATACCAAAATTGGAGCATATAAACATATTTGCTCTGTGACATATTTTAGCAGAAAACCATGCAATCTCCCAATTTATTCTGCACCATGTGCTATATAAATTTGCCAATCAAGAAATAAACCACATGATACATCTGTCTGTGCTTTCACAAAAAAGTATATTTGCTGACAGCTGTGTTTGTCTCTGATTCTATCCTTGCAGTTCACATAAAATTGTGGCAAACATGGATAGAAGAAATGAAGCATAAAAAAGGCAATGTACATGATAGTTGAAATAGTGGCAATGTCATTCTTAATGAAACGATGTTGTACTCATTTGGAATTTAGCAAAAGTCAACAGAAAACATGCTAAGAACACTGCCAATTTTAAAGCAGGTTAAATACAAACCGTAAGTTCCGTCGCCGAATGGTGGATTCCTCCCCGCCACCCAACAGGAGCTTTCTCTGCAGTCACATGTATAGTGTGAGAAACTACACTTTCCAGACCTAACAAGAGAAATACATGTCTTATACTAATGTTACACTTTTCAAAAGTGAAAATTGGTAAAAGATCAGCCAATAACCCAAAGAAAAGGGAAAATTAGTTACAGTAATCTCTAGTTCTTTTGAGGTGATAGAAGCTTGAAATGCATGTTTCCAGCTACTTTTAAGAGAAGTAGTGTGCAAAACTGAACAAACATGGCCATCAATTTGCTCCTACCAAAAAGCCAGTAGACAAGCCAACTTCATCTACCCTTGAAATAATTGTACAATGTAAACATTCCCCACTTCATCTAACCTTAAAATAGTGGTAAACATTCCCCATGTCAGGGTCTGGATCAGGATTCTAGGAGCCAAAAATGAAACTCATCAAAATTGAACTTGACAACCAGTTTTAAACTTACAACTTCCATTTAATAATGACTAGACAAAACCCAACCTTAGAAACCCTAAAATATATTCAAGAAGACCTTAAATACATAATTTAATAATTATGAAAGGTCTGATCAAGGTTGCCAATGAGGATATTGTGATAGCTCAGAAAGATTGAAAAGCCATGATGCAGGAGCATAAAAATAGATATGATTTTTTGCTACTATCAGAGATCTGGTTTTGATAAGCAGATAACAATAGGACTTTACTTTTATGGAAATTGATAATAATAAATGTTTCCGGATATTTATAGGTTGTTAGGGATAATAAAGCCAAGCTATGTTTAGAATGTTGCTCTTCAAGGGGAAAGCTATTTTTAGGGGGTTGGTAGGGAAAAGCTGTAGATTTCTGAGGTCCTATGAAGCTTCCACCTAAGGTCTGTCCTTGACCTTAGTATGGCTCTAAGTTTCAACTGTATGGCTGTCTTCTCTTGCTGTTTTAGGACAGCAAACAGTCACCTAACTTTCTGCTCAATATTTGATGGTTAAGTGCTCTTTTACGGTGCCCTTGCAGTGTTTTCTTTACTCAATGTTAGCACATGCATAATACATTAAAACACATAACACTACCTCTAGATCTTTGAACTTTAAAATGCTGATCTACACTTCTAAGCATGCATAAATTTGACACAGGAATTTTTTGTCAACATGACCCTGGATAAAACCCCCCTGGGGAAAACCAGTTTGGGATATATGTCTATATAATGATGATCAAAGCATGAGATACAAGAAGTAATACAATACAAAGGAACCTATATACATAGAAAGCTCCTCACGAGCCTTGCCACAAGATCTAGTGAGATATGTGCCCAAACTCAGGTGTGCCCTCTCCCTTTGTTGCTCTCTCCACTGAAATGAAGCGCTCTCCTTCCTCTTTGACCCAATGAAGAAATCCCTCCACAGGAATGTGCTCTCCTGTGTTGCCTCTCCACTGAACCAGTCAGAATTGGCTTCCTCCAAGCGAAACTGCTACCAGGTAGTTGTGCATCCACTCCTATGGTGCGCCCTCCTCCTAGCAGATGTGATCACCATCAAATAACTGAGGCCTAAGCTAGATGCCTCTCTCCATGGAAGCAAGCGCCCAAGCTCTCCTCTCCCAATGCAACTATTCTCATCCTCTTTCCCTTTCTCCTTCTCCTCAAGTGAACATAACAAGGAATGAATCCTCCTTTGCCCCTTGCGCCCTCCTTTAGGAAGCATAAGGAAACCTAAATGATGGATGGATGAGATCATCTCATCTCATCCCTAATCAATGGTTGAGATCATCTCACATAAATCTCAACTCAAAACCCACTTCACTTAAGTTTCCATAGTTTCCATAATTCTCACTTTATGTCTATTAATTCAGCCACATTGTGAATTAATTGTCACTTTAGGCTAAAATGACCAAATTTCACTTTTGACTTAAATCTCCTAAGTCAAAGTGAAATTAGACACAAAGTACATAGTACAAGGGTAAAAGTCTTCCCCCTTTGTGCTTAGAGGCTCATAAGCACATGGGGACCACTTTCCAAGGTACCCAAATCCCAACAAAAGCTGGGTAAAATTCTTTATTTGATGTTTGAATTATTAGTGTAATCTGTACACGTGGCCACGGCCCATTAATATGTATCATTGTGTGCTTATAATTATGGTGAAGGCCATATTTTATTTCATTTATTCTATACTAGGTTTATGGTTAATGCTAACCTAGTCAAACTTGATATGTAGGTTCAATAACCCTCTTGGTGTGTGTGCCCTTGTTTTGTGGGACCATAACCCCATCATGAAAGGATATCTCACTTAAGTAGTGTATAAATACACAACTCAAGCTCTCCTTTGTATCATCTCATCTTGTGATCCTCTTGATCTAAAATACCAAGCGTTATAAGTTGAAGGAGTCGAGGACACTTAATTTAGGGTTTTTATCTTGTGATTGGCATTTTTCTTTGGGTGCACACCTCTATTTTCAGCTCACATGCTTGTCGTTTGCACTCTCTCTCTCATGCATGCGCATTTGTGAGGAGGCTATTTCAGAATATGGGTGAGATTTGGTTAATTGATTCTTCTATTGACCCTTATAAATCTCAACATGGTATCAGAGTAGGTGTGAGCATTCTTCTTTCAAATATTTTGGCCGATTCAAAAACCATTGGCTAGTGGCATCTTTGTTACAATGTGGAACTAGGGTTTTCTTAGATCATCTCTTCTAAGGTTTCTCTAGCAGTTCTAGATATAAACCCTAATCTAGGGATACGCCTTCTTTCTAGGGTGTTCTTTAGCACCTTTCACCTTCTTTAAGGTCAATGCCTCCATTCCTAAAGTTATGTAGGATTTTATACCATTTGGATCTATAAAGGCAAATTTCTGAAGTCTTCAATTCATAAGGAGTCGTCATCCTGTTGTTATTGAGTGTATGGAATCAAAGTGGTTGTTTCCCCATTTGAATGGGGCCAATGATCATTCTTGGGTAGATCAAATATTTTCCCTACTTTAAAGCAAAGGTCTATGGATGTACTTGGAGAGGTCGCTTCCTGCTAAAGATGATGACAGTGATGACCTCGTATGTTTGAAGAAGGATAAGGTTCTTGGGTTGATCACTCTTTATATCAAGCCTAATCTCATTCATCATACCAAGAATAACAAAAGCCCCAAGGAAATTTGGGATACTTTCAAAACTCTCTTTGGAACCGTGAATACTACTCAGGTCAATCGACTTGAAACTAAACTCCCCAATTTCAATATGGGTGACTTCAGCACAGTTGAGGAGTATATTGCAAGGTTTAAAAACCTGAACACTGACATTATTCAAACCTGATTCCTTTGCTCTTCTCTAGGCGCAGTGCTCTCTGCGAGCAGCCTCAACCCCGTGCCCTCTCCACGTGCAGCCTCGACCCAGTGGGCACGTCTCTCTACCCAACTGTAACTTCATGTTCAATCAATTTGTTCTAACCGTCGAACCTTTCACTGCACGTAGCCCTCTCTGCGAGAAGCCCCAACCTCGTGCCCTCTCTGTGCACAACCTCGACCCCGTGGGCGCATCTCTCTACCCGATTGTAACTTCAGGGTCCGACCCTCACGACCCGACTATATTCCTCACGTAGCTACAACCACTCACGGCCCGACTGTATTCCTCACGCAGCTACAACCACTCACGGCCCGACTGTATTCCTCACGCAGCTACAACCACTCACAGCCCGACTGTATTCCTTCATAATTTCTCTCTTCTCTATAGTTGCTCGCGACCACGACCTCAAACCCTTCTCTTCGCTCTACCAGACCCCAACCCCTCCGCTCGACTAGACTACGACTACTCGACTGGACCCCAAACCCTCAACCACGACCGCGACCAGCACCTCCTCCTCTACTGCTCGCGACCACATCCTCAAACCCTTCTCTGCTCGCAACCACGACCGCAACCAAACCATTACCACCTTTCTACGACCCTCCTCTACTACTCGCGACCACAACCCTGAACCTTCCTCTACTTGCAACCACGACAATGACCGAAGCATGCTCGATGCCTATCCCTCTCTCTCCTCCTTCTTCCACTCCTTCCTTCTCTCCCATGCCCCTTCATCTTTGCGTCCCCCCAACCCCCCTCCTCTCGAGAGCCCCTCCCATCTCTCCCACTTCTTTCACACCATCACCCCCCCTAAGATTTTCAACAAGCACACAATCCAACCCTGTGTTGTTAAGCACAGAAGCACAGGAAAGTCATTGCAAGACAACAGATTATGCAGCGAGTGGCACACATACCAACACATGGGCAAGTTTACAGAGCAGGGTAGACAAATCTCCCATGGTCACCCTCTCTATAGACTTGTTTTACTAGCGGCTCAATTTTGCAGGTGTGACAAACAAACTTGTTTGACAATTATAAGAATATCCAATTTAAGTAGGATAGAAAAAGGTAATCCATTTAGGATGAAATAATATTATATTGAGTAAAATGTATATGAATCAGATGAGATTACAATGACAATGAGGGCCATATATACCCACACAGGGGTGCCCTTTCATTAATAGACATGTCTTTGGATAAGACATGTATTTTCATTATGATGTATTAATTATTATTATTTAATAATTATTTATTTATATCTATATATTTTATATATTTATGTTCGTTACATAGCCTTCCACTTTAGAAATGCTTTGATAGAATAAGGTAATCCATTTAGGATGAAATAATATTATATTGAGTAAAATGTATATGAATCAGATGAGATTACAATGACAATGAGGGCCATATATACCCACACAGGGGTGGCCTTTCATTAATAGACATGTCTTTGGATAAGACATGTCTTTTCATTATAATGTATTAATTATTATTATTTAATAATTATTTATTTATATCTATATATTTTATATATTTATGTTTGTTACATAGCCTTCCACTTTAGAAATGCTTTGTCCTCAAAACATGTTTATGGAGAGCTTACGTCTTCATTCTGGCTCGCAATGTCTTCGCATGATTCTCTGTTTTTGGTGTGGTCGGGATTGACGATACGAGACGATATGAATGATGAAGAGTTGAACAAAATTGTTGAATTGTGAAAGGATCAGACCATTCTAATTCAATCTTTTGTGGAACATTGCTCTTCCACGATGAATG
>ML800885.1:590730-602209 GCA_009831015.1 Picea engelmannii | reverse complement strand
TTGATGCATGGTTGATGCATGGTTCAGATTTATTGGTACAGGTTTACAGCAGTATATCTCACAGTGATAGTGTGACAGTGGTTCCATCATTCTACTTCTACTTCAGGGTGGTAGGACGGGGCAAGGATAGGTGGTTGTAGCCACCTTCCGACTGTAGACAGAGAACATAGGGGGTTGTAGCCTCCTTCTGGTTGTAGCCAGAGAATTGGGGAGTTGGAGCTTCCCTCAGGTTGTAGCCTCAGAAACTAGGGGGTTGGAGCCTCCTTCCAGTTGCAGCTGGAAAACAAAGGAAGTTGGTGCTTCCAATGAATGTAATTCTTCAAGACATATAAGAAAAAGCATTCTGTGGTTTTCTCCCGATTTGGGTTTCCACGTAAAACACTAGTGTAATGTGTATGTGTATGATTGTTCATTTGTTCATTGTTTATTTACTCTGCAATTATTGGATGATAATGCTTCATTGATATAACACTTGGATTATATGGTTAAAAGGGATTAAATTGCTCTATTACTGATTCACCCCCCCTCTCAGTAATCCAACACCAACTTCCTCCATTTAGACAGGAGATGAATACAATCATTCGAGAGGATATCTATAGGCAGTTTGTACAGGTCACTTGGATAAACCCTCAGGGTGGGATTCGTCTAAAGATGGCCTTCTATTCTAAGCACTTCATGGTAATGAGGGATGGGCTCATTGTTCGACCCCATTACACACTTCGACATTGGATGCACTCTCTTGGATCTCCTTGGGCCAGTTCAGAGTTGGTTCCCATAGACCGCGAATTGAGACTAACCATCAGATTGACCATTCATACAGGATTTGCTAGTTGTGCCATCTCCGAGAGATTAAGACCGAGGAACACTTCATCTTTCGTTGCCCAGTTTACTATGAGATTCGAGGACGGTTCCACTGCCTTTTTCAGGGAGCTACAGACAATTGGATGCTTTTTGGGTACCCCAACCAACATTGTCTAGCCTTATACATGCAGGAGGCCCTCTGTCTCTATTCTTCTATCCTCCAGCCACATCCACACCCAAGACCAGCAACCACCCAGCAGATCACTTCCTTTTTTATGGTGCTCCCAACTAGGGGCACCAAGCGGCAGTTAGATAGAGATGATCTCTGATCAATGAGGACACAGGGCATCTCTACCTCTGTGAGACCCCAGCGGCATGCCTAGACCCAACCTTACATTCGCAAACAGACTAGCCATCAAATGAGATCTTCCAGAACACAGTGACAGGGTCTTCCTTCCAGACAGTAGCACGACACTCATTCCAATGCCTTTCCTGTTCCATTTTCAGGACAAGACATCTATTTTGAGTTTTCTTCATTCAGCCTTGGATGTTAGGAGAGATGGTTTCAGTGGATCAGTAAAGCCTTGTACCACCAGCGCCATAGATTTTAGATCTACTCACCTTGTACATCTCTCCCCTGGACTATCTCTCTATTTTTTAAGTCAGCTTTCTAGGTTTTAGATTAGATTTCTCTCTATTTTTACTTCATGCTTCTTCTTTTTATAGGAGTTGCTTTAGTGCTCCCGCATTGTATATTTACATCATTGTACCTAACAATCCCATTGACCTACTTCAGCGGTCATTTGTCGGACATTAATACATTTATCTTATTTTATCTCTCCGACATTCAAATCTTTTGCTCTCATATTCTATAGTATTCCTTTATTTGTCAAGGATCCTCTAACTCCTTTGAGGAGGTTTTCTCTAATCTCATACAACATCAAGTTATTTTGAGGAATATGGGTGAATTTAAACCCCCCAAAGATCAAGCCCATCCAAAGGTTATTTGTACCTCTCTTAAATTTGAGTCTGATTGAGGTAAAGGGGAATACTTGAAATCCTCCAAGAAGAAAAAAGTCATATGCGACTATCGTCATAAGCAGGGCCACCCCTTTAAGTCTTGCCTTACTTCAGAAAATCGAAGAGCTTGCACGTTCTACAATAGGCACCAAAGACCTTTTTGAGGAGAATGTTGGATCT
The DNA here is from genome assembly GCA_009831015.1 of Picea engelmannii. Classification (NCBI taxonomy): domain Eukaryota; kingdom Viridiplantae; phylum Streptophyta; class Pinopsida; order Pinales; family Pinaceae; genus Picea; species Picea engelmannii. Next base: position 600,208 of record ML800885.1, on the reverse strand, counting down.
TCTCATGGTGCACATTTGGCAATACACTCTGCACTTTGGTCCTCTTTCTTAGCAACAATGAACTATTGATTCTGGAGCTACCCAACACATGACCAAACATGAACACCATATCTCTAATTATAGATAATAGCTTTGTGGAAAGAAAGTGATTATTGGTGAAAATTTAACCATACATGTTGCAGGTTGTGGCAATTTCATCATTGATACAGCTAAGTTTGGAAATGTTTTTTATGTTCTAGGTGTTGGACCAAATCTTCTTTCTATCTACCATATTACACACACCAATAAAAAATTGGAATTCTTGCCAGATCAATGGGGTTGTAAAGGACATTAATGATGATTTCAAAGTGGTTGCCTACAGATATTGTGACAAATTTGATCATATTTACAAGCTAGGGAAGACACCTTTCTCACAAAGAAAAATGTTTGTTGTTAATGTGGCCAAAATTGATGACACTAGTATATTATGGGACCAACGTCTCAGTCATACCAACTTTGGTTCCTTGCAACATATGAGTCATCTTATAGCCAACGGCCTTCCATAGATTGAACTGCCTAATCATTTTTGTGAAGGGTGTGTAATGGGGAAATATCATCAAGAGTCCTTTTCTAAGGACAAAGCAATGCAAGCTTCTTAGCCTTTTGCACTGATTCATAGTCATATATGTGGGCCTATGGCTACATCTTCAATGGGGGGAGCTAAGTACTTCCGCGCCTTCATAAATAAATTTTCCCACATTCTTTGGGTATACACCATTAAATCTAAGGATGAGGTGTTTGGAAAGTTTCGGGAACTCAAATCTCTTGTGGAAAATCAAAGCATTAGGAAGATCAAGTGTCTTGGGACCGACGACGGAGGTGAATATATTAGCAATGCTTTCTAGTCGTTTCTCACATCTCAGGGCATCTCTTGGTGGATAATCGTTCCCTACACTCCATAGAAAATGGAGTAGCAGAAGGAAAGAATAGTGTCATCATGGAGATGGCTCATTACATGCTTCACTCCAAGAAATCAAAGGTTTCATTCTAGGGAGAGGTAGTTGTTTAGGTGTTGATGTTTGTAGAATCGGGTAGGTACTTCCACGTCGGTTTTGTGTCTAACATGTGGAAGTCATCCTTAATACCTCTCAGGACTTAGGAGATTCACTTTAATAAAGTGATTATTAAAGTGAATGTACTTTTGTAATTAATGGAGTTTAATTTAAGTCAAATGCCTAAGTATATGGCATTAGTGAATTAAATTAAATCCAAGTCATTAGATTATAAGGTGAAGGTGAGATCTATTCTCAGCCTTTGATCACTTTGGAGATCTAGGGTTTTAAATTTAGGGTAAACTCAAGATTATAAAAGGCAACCTAAGTGAGAGGAGGAGACACACAGAGTGAGAGARTGAGATCTCATTGACTGGGTGAAGAAGGACTTTCATCCAAGGGTGCAGGGGCAGGGTCCGAGCAAAGGGGCAGCAAAGGAATAGCAACCAGGTGTGTTAAGCAAGGYTATTAGTTGTTTTGTATTATTCCTCGAGTGAGCCATTATCCCAGGACAGGAGCCCAGATTTTATTTTAATAAAATCAAAAAGGTATTGATTTTCCCTTAGGGGTTTTTCTAGGGGTATTTACCCTAAAAATTACGTGTGCAAATGTGTATGGTTTCTTTGTTGTGCTTCCGCTGATTTATTTATTTAGATTGTTAAAAATCAATCATGCTTTTATTTAGTAAATTTGTTTAATGAGTTTATTACAGCAAGGATTTACTAGGAAGTAAATTATCAGGTGTTGGGATGTCGAAACTTAACACGGTATCAAAGCGCGATCAGTTATGAAGAGAAAACCAAGTGCACACAAAGTCGTGATTTTGCAGCGCAGAAATTTTTTTTGTTTTGCAGGTCTGTTGGGGTAAATAATTAAATATATATATATATATATATATATATATATATATATAAAGAAGGAAATGTACAACCGTACGACCACCAAATGGATTGCATAGCCGCCATATAGTTGTACGATCGTGTGGGTTGTTGGACAGGCGCTGGTAGAAGGATCCATAAGTGAGGAGTAGAGTTGTAGATGAGAATCGAATGCTGGGAGCAGCAGCCGCAAGGTTGTAGGGGCGTTGGAGGTCGGGTTGCAACAGTGAAGATTCGCACGAACGCTAAGGAAACAGCAGGTGTTGGCAGGGAGTCGCATGGAGGCTGGGCACATGCGGCAAAGGGGGGCAGCGGGTTGTCGATACAGCCGCCAGCAACAGGTTGTCGCTACAACAGCAGTCGGGCGTGGGCCAGCAGGGCCACCAGCCAGCTAGCAAGGTGCAAGCCACAACCAACTAGCCACCAGCAGGGCCACAAGCCAGCAATCGTCAAGGCAAAAGACAACCGCAGAGGGCCCAAGAAGCCTCGAGCAAGCCCAACAGAGTCGTCGAGCAACCCATGGAAGAAGCCGAGCAGCGAGCACAAAAGCTCGGGCAGCCCCAAACAAACCCCAAGGAGCAGTCGAGCAGACCGCAGGAAGTCTGGGTAGCGGACAGCAGGTCCAGGCAGCGAGCAGCAAAATCCGAGCAGCGGGCAAAGGATCCAGGGCAAGGATCCGAGTAACTAGAGATCAGTTTTGTGCTTGAAGGACTAAGCACAAAATTCTTCAATTTTCGTGCATGAAGGACTAGGCACATTTTTCAGCAGTTTGTGTTCTCGGTAATATTTTTGAATTGGAGATGGTCACAGCAGGTTTGAGGTTTGAGGACAAGTTGGAGGGTGCCTCTAACTTCGTCCCTTGGAAGGCGAGGGTCGCATTGGTTCTCATGGAGAATGGATTGTGGGAGTTTGCTAACACAAAGGTAACCCCACCGACAGATCCAAAGGACCTTGTTGCCCATGAGTTGAAGGACGTGAAAGCTAGGAGGATCATCTTAAATGCGATGAAGGATCATCTGATACCTCACATATATGAGAAAAAGTCAACCAAGGAGATGTTTGTAGCTCTGATGAATCTTTTTCAGGGCAGCAATACAAACAGGAAGATGGTGTTGAGGGAAAAGCTCAGAGACACCAAGATGACGAAATCAGATTCGGTGACCAATTATCTCACCAAGATCACTCAGGTACGTGGTCGGTTGGCAACTGTTGGGAAGTCGTGTCAAATGAAAGGTTGGTGAGGACGGCCCTGAATGGTTTCTCTAAGCCATGGGCCCCATTCATCAAGGGCATCATAGCACAGAAGACACTTCTAAATTTGACAGGCTATGGGATGATTTCATCCAAGAGGAGATTTGAGAAGAATCTCTAGCAGGCCAACAAGTTGGTGATGATGAGAATCTAGCCTTTGCTAGTTAGGCAAGGAGGAGCAGGGGGAATACAAGTGAAAAGTCAGCTCCACATGCTAGAAAGAAGAAGGATCTGAGCAAAGTGAAATGCTTTGCGTGCCACAAGAGTGGCCACTATGCTTCACAGTGTCCAGAATGGATTAGTAAAATGTCGTCATCCACCTAAATCAATGTACCAATCTATTTCGGTCCCAATGATTCCTTTATCACAAGCCATAAACACATAAAACTCTTCTTCCTCCTTGCACTCAACAACATTAGCTTGTTTCTTTTCGCGGTGATCTTCAAAAGAGGGCTCCTAGTTGTGTTTTTCTTCCCACAACCATTTCCTACAAAATTTGGCCTTACAGCCTAGCTTGCCACTATAAAAACATTTTATACCTTTCCCACTCTTGCCACCATCTTCATGCTTTCGTTTCCCTTTGAATTGTGCTTTTAATGTTGTTTCAAAATCTCCATTCACACTGCTACTACCGAATTGATTCTTCCACCTATCCTTCTATAAAAGCTTATTGCTCAATTGCTCAAAAGTCATATCAACATCGCCATAAGTTATATTTAAGGCTTCAACAAGGTTTTCATATGAAGGCAATCGACTTTTCAGGGTAATTACTACCATATTGATATCTTCTTCCTCAATCTTTTTGTCAATAGCATTTCATTGATCTCTAATATCTTTGATTTTCAATAAATGGTATTGAAGACAGTCATATTCCTCCATATTTATTTAAAAGAGAAAAAAATTAAGAAAGCTCTTGAGAAAAAAATTAAGAAAGCTCTACCTTTATCTGACGTCTCATGCAAGTTTTTCAAACTTCTCCAAATCTGGAAAGCATCAACTTTGTCTTGCACTTTTGGAAACATATCATCTGTCACGAAGAGCTTGATCAACATCACAACCTCCTGATTTCTTTCATCAGCTTGAGCATCTGCATCTATCGTACTCCGCACTTTATTTCCCAAGACAAGCTTGTTTAATCACCTATATTCAAAATTCATCTTCAATTCCCCACGGCGGGGGACACCACAGGCATGAGACTTTTCTATCAATAAATACACGCATGGACTAAATCCCAATTGATTCTCCAATCCGATTCTCCTCACATCAATTCTCAATCTCTAATCCAACGACCCACAATCTAGGCAACAGTGTATTCCCACCCAGGGAGCGACTCCTCACAAGTGATGGGCCTTTGCAATTCCCACAAACTCTGACAAATCCATCACAAGGGTTACCTCTTCATAGCATCACAAGTTAGTCACTCTTCAGATTCAATCCCTATTCTCGTCCCCACAAACTCTAACAAATCCATCATGAGGGCTACTTCTTTGTAGCATCACAAGTTCGTTGTTCTTCAAATTCAATCCCTGTTCTCATTGCCCTTTCTCTGACAGGGTTTCTCTTCATGACATGGCATTCACTAGTGGCTACGACTCTTCAGTGGATGGCTTGCACACAAGGCTACTCATACAATGCTCTTGTAGTGACGGGTTCCTCTAGCAGTCGCTTCCTCTAGAAAACACTTTTCTATCAACCCTGTCAACCTAAGTCACGTGACACGAGGACACAAAAATACGTGTATCCAACACAGGACATGTCAACCCCAGAATCAAGACACAGGGGGCACACACATTCACAATATATATAAAAATTACAAATTACAAATACAAAAACGAAATATAGACATAGATCTAATTTTTTTTAAAACTAGAACATTTACGAAACACTTGGAATCCCTTCAAATCTCGATTTTACTCTTCCCCTACACAATGAGAGAGCGTGAGAGCTCTTTCCCTACAGCTGAAAGTGAGAAAATAGAAATGAAAAAACATTTTTTAGAGGCTAACAAATATAGTTTAACACGATAACACTTTTAGATCTAAGAAATAATAGTCATATATTATTGTATACTATCTCCCTCCCAGACAAATTTCAGACAATCAAAAGTCAAGGAGGTACAATTAATGTCAAAGCTAGTATAGTAGAATTATCTAGCAAGCAATTGACACATTAAATTAATCTTAAAATCTAGAGAACATTCCCATCCCATTTTTGTTTTACATTATATTGAGAATAATATACCATAATTTTTTATGACACAAGTTGCATGGGGGGAGTATAGCAGTTACTAATGTAAAATTTTAAAGCAAGATGGTAATTGCCTAGCGGATCCACACAAGTCATGAATACACAGTACATAAAGAATTCATTGCCTAAGGAAAAAAATTTAGGCAATTCTCCATATAAACAGCTATCTAAGAATGGGAAACATACAGATTATTTCAATGTACATGCAATGACACATAATTCCAAGCAGCCCTAAAAAACACTTTAGATAAAAGTTCAAAACCTATTCATGAACCGAATGTGATCAAATACTGTAAGGTCTGCCAACGAACACATAGGACACATCTAGGGAACGTATCCTATTTTAGGACACATGTCCTAGTGTGTCTGTGTCCGATACATGGGAGACAAGCACGAGCCCATAGTTGGACACGTCCTATTTCTTAGTCGTCAACAATCTCTCTTTTTTCATGACCAGGACTGTGGTTCTTTCTCTTCACATTGGCTCCCTTCTCTTCACAACTATTCATGACCTTTTTAATATCCCATAAAGCCCACGATTCCCACAACCCCACACACTCTGATACAAATACCAATACCAAATTACAATACATCAAAATAAACGAATACTTATCTCTATAATCGAGTTGTCTCAGTTGTGTCCAATTATGTGTGCGATTGCAGTCACTCAACACTTCTCTGATCATAGCATTCTCTCGACTCCTTCACCCGCTTCCTCCTTGATATTTTCTCTTCACCGAGGCTCTAATAACATGTGAGTTTTATTTAACCCAGGTAGCAGAATTAACCAACCAAATACAAGTGATTATTCCCTCCCATGTTAGATGCAAGGGAAACTCTATGGCAGATCTCTTGGCCAATGAGGGAGTCACTCAATCTAATATCTCCAATGTCTAGCAGTGGAAAGATCCCATCCCTCTGCAACTGAGGCAAGATTGTAACAGGTTGAATGAATTAGACAACAAATACCCGAATGGGGTGATAACAGATGGGGTGCGAATGAGTTGTTCAGCCGCCACCTTGTAATCACTGGACATCCAACTTAAGCCAGTGCGTGTGGGAGGTTTGACAGCTAGAAAAGATCTGAGGACGAGATGTGGGAGGTAGGGAACGTCCTTTTCCTTCTCTTTTACCTTTGACAATTATGACGAGAGCAGGCAAGGAGGAGGGTCGTGGGTACACTGAGATGACTAATGAAGGTGCTTCGAACAGAAACTTGTGATGTTTGCAATGCTGGTAAGGATGAAAACTGCGAGTGGCAAACGAGGGTAGGCTCTGGAGCAATAATGTTTGCGCATGGTTGTGAAATACTCGCTGGAATGGTCAGGAAACAACCCGTTTATAGTCAGGCTAGTTGATGGAGTTTCTTTGCGAATGGGGATGGGCCGGAAGAGGGAGCCCTCTTGAGCTATTTCGGCCATTAATTCTAGGTAATTGGTTTTGCTTTCTCAATCTGTGGTGTTGGTTGACTGGGTCTTTTGTTCTGTGGATGTTTGTGGTGTTAGCGAGAGGCATTAGCATTTCATCACTCTGTTAGCAAGTCTGAGGGCCCCACTAGTCCCTTGTCAGGTTCCTCATCTCCCAGGGAGACTCTGTCACGTCTCCGTCTGGTGTCTGATCGAGGATTTCATTCTTCCTCTAAGTGTGGTGTCCACAACAGTCTTGGGTTTCTTTTCCACTCATGGGATTCTATTACTCCCCTAGGCGATATATTGTCTCTTCTCATCCCTCTTTGGTTTGAGACAGAGACTTTTGTGGTGGTCTTGGCACTTTGGAGGGGGGTTAGCTCTGGACAGTATGGCTCGTGGTGTGGGTAAAAGTGTGGGGGCACGGAAAAGGAAGGCAGGGGCCATGGAGAACAGACCATCCACTTCTAAGGATCCCCTGCTCTTGTCACGAGCTGTAGAGTATGCCTGGGAAGCAAAAAAATTGTTTAAAGGCAAAGTTCCAGCAAAGGCCAAGGAGGAGGTCAAGGAGCTCAAAAAGGAAGTATGAGATATGCAGTAGACCCTCTCAAAAGACCAGATTTTGAATGAAGTTGAAGGGTGGGTGAAAGACCCAGTGTACACAAGATCCAAGAGGACCAAATTCTTCAAATTGGTAGAAACTTACTGGCTGGTAAAAACATTGATTGCCCAACCCCTGGGTAATACAAGGAGGGAGCTCCAAGACATTCTTCATACTATCAGAATTTTCGAGGGAAAATTTGAAGCCATGTACTACCTGGTCTTTGGGATTGGAATTTCAGTCTCACAAGTTGGGGAGGAAGCAGGCATGTCTGAAAAGCAGCAGACCCATCAGGCTCAGAGGGTACTCGGGTAAACCCCATTGTCTTGAATGATGAACCTCGTGTTGATGACAATACTCAGGAGCAGAGCATGGAAACTAAACTGATAGTTGAAGCTTCCAGAGAGGATGGTCCCCACTTTCCTCAGGCATGATGTCTGTTTCAGTCTGTCTTTTTTCAGTTTTTTTTTATAAGCATGGACAACTATAGGAAGTTTAGTCTCTTTTTTTTAAATCCTCTATGACAAACTATGAAAATGAAGATGAATATTTCCGATGACTCTCTTCTGGTAGGGGTTCTGTTTTCCCTTGTGGCAAACCCCTATCAGAGAAGGCTATAATTTTGCTGTATATATAATAGAAAGATCCAATGGTTGATTTTTACTTGAAAATAAACGTGTGTGTTTTACACACAAAAGTGTGGACAGGGATACACATAAGAGAATAAAATAGAATGTATTGATGCATTATTGCGTGATGCAATGTCTCATTATATAGAAGGAGAAGGAGTATGTTACATAACTCCCAAATACCTAACTGTTTAATCACTACATGAAATAACTCATTATTACATCACTTTATTACTAAGCCTTTATAAGGTCTAAGTCCTAATTGTGAAGTCTAAGGTCTAATTATGACCATTATATCTAAACAATTGGTTATAGGGACCAACATAAGGCTTACCAATTGGTGGATGTGGCTACTAACAAATATATGATCAGTCAAGACGTCATTGTGGATGAGTGCAGGTGTTTTCAGCATATTTCAAATCTGAAATCTAATCTAGAACATGAATATGGTGGTTGTTTTTGTTGATGTTTTGGTAGCTACGGGAGGTATTAACCTCCACGTGTAACCTTTGACTTAGAATAGAATATTCTGGAAGCAAGTGAACCATTAAACAGATGTGTGGAAACCCTGGAAGACAAGTCGGCTAGCAGAATAAATAATATTAGAATATTATCTTCCAGAAATACAAGTCGGCTCCACAAGAAAAAGATAAACAAAAAATATAATTACCAGAAAGTCAAGTCAACCCAACCAGAAAAGTCACTGGACAGTTTAATATAAATAGAGGACGTTTTAGCTCATATGGATACCCAGTTAGTACGCAAGTCTTGTGGAGGGTTGCAGTTGCAGTTGCAGCTGCAACCACAACTGCAAGGAGGAATAAGGGTGTATGGTCATCTCTTGGTCTTGGTCTCTCTCTTGCGGTGTATGGTCATCTCTTGGTCTTGGTCTCTCTCTTGCGTTACCAAGTGATATTCTTGGTGATTCTCTTGGTGATATTCTTGGTGATTCTCTTGGTGATACTCTTGGTGATATTCTTGCTAAGTATGGTGCAAGTTTGAGAAAGTAGTGCAGTTGCAGCTGCTGCAGTTGTGTATGGTACTTGTTTTGTGGATATGGAGACTCTCTCTCTTGTGCGCTACCCTTGGAGAAGGAACGCTCTACTTGTCTTGAGTTCGTGCTGCAGTTAGCAACTAGGGTTTATCTGTTGGTTCTGGAGTAGGCTTGCCAGAATTATTCCAAGTAAAGGTTAGGGTGCTCAGGGGTGGCCTTGTGCCTATGGTTGGGTGACAATGATGTGACATTGTCTATGGTTAAACAAGCATACCAAAATTTTAACATGGTATCAGCGTTGGTTTCCTTCATAACAGTCTAACCGCTAGAAGGAAGATCCTCGGTTTCCCCCATTGTCAAGCTCATTGAGCACTGACTGAACTCACTAAGAAGGTCGCCTATGTAGGGCGCATCTCTTCCCCAAATCAGATCTGCAAATTT
>ML800885.1:569809-586146 GCA_009831015.1 Picea engelmannii | reverse complement strand
TGTTGGGGCCGACTTCTTATTCTGCCTATTATAATTGTCTATTGACCAATCCGCAAAAGGGGATTTGGTCCTATTACAATAACCAACATGATCAATCCTATAAATAATATATCAATAATATTAAGAATACTCTTTGCAGTTACAATATTTCAACAGTTACAGTGCCAGTTGTAGTGCCAGTTGCAGCACCAGTTGCAGTGCTAGCACCAGTTGCAATACTAGTTGTCGTGCTAGCACCAGTTGCAGTACCAGTTGCAGTGAAAGTTTTTGTGAAGTGTTGGGACTAATTTTTGGTTTTCCTAGTGCGCCTTACCCTAGCGCATCTCCAGCTATCTCCAAACAACAAGTTGAAGCACCTTGAAATTTTTGGGTTCGTCGTTGCTTACCACTGTTGCCGTATGGTGCCACTACCTGCCAATGTTGCCAGAGGTATGTACTTGTATATATTTAAATTGTATCATTATCTTAATGGTATCTGCAGGAGAAGGGATATTTTTTTCCAAACAACAATCATAGATCCAGAGGGATCTCAGATCCAGCACATTTAAAGGAACAATGCACTTTGAGTTTGATTGTTTTGATATGCCTCTAGTTGTTATGGCATTATTATGATCTTATGAACATCTAGATTGCATTTTTTAATCTATTGAAGTTATGATTATCATACTAACCTCTGTTCAAAGTTAAAGTTAGAAACTAACTTTAGTCAAAGTATTAGATTGATTAAGGTTGACATTTTAGAGTTTATTTGCATTATATTCTCTAACTCAGATTTATGTCAAGAAAGTATATTGTCTTAAGTACAGGGGACAAGTTGAAGAGAATACTTGTCATCTTGAGTGAAGGAGACTCGAAAGAAAATCAACAACATTCGTTCTTGAAGAAAAGACTCCAGGTTCCAGGTTTGATTGATTAAATTAATAAGTTTCCAATTTGCACATATCAAGTTTGATAATTGCTACATTATTGCTAGATACAATGAATACTTGGCAACATGTGAGTACTATTGATAGAAATGCTTATTGTACTAGTTTGCAAGATGAACTAACATCTCCTCTAGGAGATATTTCTTGTTTTGTTTCCAGGCAGGTCATCTTGGTAACAATATGATGAATACCATGAGATTGTATTTTATTCTTGTTGACATAGATATGTTCTTATGAAAATGCTATTCTACTTTTTGCTCTTGTTGCTCTTGTCTTGGGCAGGTTATTTTATAAATTCCATGGAGGTTACCATGGAAGAATGATTGATCACAACACTAGAAGAGTGTTGTTCCTATTATTGTATTTTTATTTTGGCTCTTGTTCCAAGAAGGTCACAAGCAACAGCTCTGAGAAGGAGCTACTGTGATTATTATTCTCGTTCTTGTTTTTATTATTATAAGAGTATTATTCTTGTCCACAATTTTCCCCTTTGTTGTCCTTGTTTCCGGCAGTTCACAAGTGATAACTCTGAGGGAAGCTATAGTGACGGTTGCAGGAGACAACATATTAGATGGTCTCTAGTTTGAGACATGGAGCAAACTATCCAAATAAGTTGTATACACGACTGTATACATCCATGTACCAAAGAAGAAGGGTACTTTTGCGAGATACAGAGTATCTCATATGGAGATTGATTGTAAGGAGCAAAAGGCTCCAAAGATGATCGATCAAATCCCTCTAGTGCAGTTGATCACTCTTCAAATTATCAGGAAGAGTTAGTAGAGCCAGAAGGGCCTACCTAGAATCATTACAGTAACTAGGAAGAGACCAGCAAGGTCCCGTGACACTTTGCAGGATGCAAAGCCATATAGCATTGACGAGCCATATCATGAGGAGCAGATGGGTCAACTAGTGGTGAGGCAGGCGGCCACACCAAGTACCAGCTCAGAAGGAGATACAGTTCAAAGGGAGTCAGCCCTCACAAGGAGGAGCAGCCTCCTCGGGACCATTCGTAGGAGACTTCAAAAGAAATCATCACATACAGAGCGAACATTGATTGAGAGAATGGGTGGATTTTGTGGTCTTTTCGGTTTTTCCTTGCATCATAAAATTTCTATCTAAAAGTAATGATAGTGGGTACCTTGCCAAAGACCCTAGTTTGGTCTTTTGGTTAAGGATCCATATCCATGGTAAAAGGTTTCAAGTTTCTCTGCCCCCACTCGGCATTGCTACATCATAGCACATTTATTTGCAATGTATATGAAACCAATGATACTAGGTACCTTGCCATAAAGCCTGGTTTGGTATTTTGGTTAAGGATCCATATTCATATGTAAGAGGTTTCAAGTTCCACTCCTTCCTTCAGCATTGCTACATTGTAGCAAGTTTATTTGCTAAATGAAACTAATTATAGTCAATACCTTGACAAAGACCATGGTTTGGTCTTTTGGTTAAAGGATCTATATCCATGTGTAAGAGGTTTCAAGTTCAAGCTTTGGCATTCAAACAAAAAAATGGCGTTCTTATCCAAATTAATAACAACATTAATACTGGGGTGGCAGGAGCGAGTGGGGTTCTTTTTCACCCTGGAGGAATCACTGAACTTGTCTACTCTTGGAGTTTAGGTTGGGCCACAAGCAATCAAGCAGAGGATTACGCCCTTCTTCAAGGGCTTGTATTAGCCAAGGCCCACAACATCTGCAAGCTTTCCATCCTAGGTGATTCAAAAAACACTATCAATCACTTGAGACAGGGATCACTCCCACGAGATGCAAAACTCAGATCCATCTTCTATTGATTTCACAAGGAGCTAAAGGCCTTCTAGAAGACGGACTTCTTTCACATTTTCAGAATCAACAATAGTCAAGCAGACAGACAAGCCAGCCTAGCCATTACAAGAGGTCTGGGGTCGTTTCTGTCAATGGGCTCTCCAATTAACACCCAATCCCATGATCAACTCCCCTTTGCATAAAAGCCATGTGTTTAGAACTCCACGTGGCAGCCAATTCATTCAGAGGACACACACTCTTTATCACTGTCGGCTCTCCCCTTAAATCCCTCTTACCTAATCACTCGCTTCACTCGTCCTTTCGACTTAATGCAAGTTCGTGTGTGCTCCTCTCGTTGGCCATGGTGTCGTCCCTTCATAACAGCAATTATGAATGGAAGTGGGAGCAAAGTGATGTGAGCCGAGCCGCCTCTACATCAGCCACTCGTGTTTAGTCCCTTCTTCATGGATTTGCGTCTTTGCTTGAGGTATTCTCGTTCTCGGGTTCTCGGAGCCTTTGTTTGTTTGGTTCCAGCCTTGCAGCGTCTGCCCTGAGCTCCCGTGCCATCATAGCCTTCTCTGCTCCAATGCCTTGGAGACGGTCAGGGAAACAAATGGCTCCTTCCTCTCAGCTTGAGACCAAATTGGATGAGCTTCTCATCCAAGTTCAAGACTTGCAGGTCCAAATGAAGTGCCTCTCAGCATAGGCTCTCTCCATGTTGGAATTCACACTCCAGCAGCGCCAGTCCACTCAACAACTACAAGATGAATGCTTCACCCTTTGGAATCAGGTTGCAGACCTCCAGGAGAGAGCAGGGGATGGATGGACGCCCAGGTCCACCATGGAAGAGTCAGTCATGACATCTTCTCCAAGTCCTCCACCTCCATTGCTGGATTTAAATTCACCAGCATCAGAGCCCTCCCACAGCGGCTCAGGTATGAAGGACCATATCTAGATCTCCTAAAGAAATGTACTGTTTTTGTCTCCTCATCCTAGGTGTCTTTCTCGGGATTTACTCTGTCAATTGTTTCAGAACAAGATACTTGCTGGACCCACTAAGTTTTCTGCCATTAGGCAGTTTTTGTTTTTGGACAGAGTCTGGGACCTGCTTCTAGATCTTTCAATGCCTCTGTATTTCTGCTGTGCGTTCAGTGCAGCCTTTTTCAATAATTAAAAATCTCCCAGTTTCTGTGAAAAAAAATAACAACACTAATACAATTAATGATTCTCTAACTTCTTTGACCCAATCGCAGCAGTCTCAATACAACTTTGGCCAGCCTTGACACAGAGGGCACTAGACCGTTAGGGAGCACAATGGGTGCCACCAAAGTTGGCCTCACAGCCTGCCCAATTGACCCCTTATATGTTGGTCGTGGCAAATCAAAAGCCGCGGCAGCGAGAGAATGATAGTTGGGAAGTTAATGTTCCCAAGCCTGAGCCGCATGCATATCAAGGGTTGGGCAAGTCCATGAAACAATGACAAGGACGATCCTCCAGCTACTCGAGTGATCCCAACGGCTGCATGATTTTCAATTTTCATGATTCTGATGATACTTGCCATAATAGCATTATTAAAGTTTGGATTTTTGGACGTCTTTATTTGCCCCAAGTGGCACTATGAGATTTTTTTGACTTGGTTGTTAGTATAGTTTATGCGAAGTCCACTGAGCTTGCCATTTTTTATTGAAAAAAAATGAATTTTGGATGTTTAAGGACTGCTAATTAATCGCAGACTTGCCATTTCAGGACTGGACCTAGTTATATACCTATGAATGGACCTTGGGAATTTATACTGGACAATGTTATATGCCAGATTCGGCCACAAAACGTTACATGCCAAGGTCCAAATTATGCCAGCATCGCCTAAATTTCAAGTCAGAGGAAACAAGCAGGCATTATGCAAGATTCAAGCAACGGAAACATAATAGTGAATTTTATAAAAAATTTGCACGGGAAATTATTTTCCAAATTTCATTGTGGCCCATTTCAAACATAAGGCAACTTATGCTTTCTGATAAGCTTTATGGTTTATTTTTTCCCTCGTTTAAGGAAGTTCTTTTATTTTGGTATTTCCTTTTATCTCGATGAAGTAAATTCGTCTTTCCCAATTTGGAATAATATCAATTAATGTAGCTAGCTTACAACATTCATATCAGAATTCTGAGAAGCTATGAGAAAGGGGTATTTATTTTGCCTGGGACTTGCCTGGTGAACATGTCACTGGAAAGATAAACCCTGGAAGAGGCAATAACAGTACGATTTCCCTGATCCGGCAAGCCTCCTTTAACTTGAAGGAAGCATTTTCTTTAAAATATATATATATATATATGTATATAATATTAGAGTTAATTGGCAGATTTGTTCCTACCTCTTCCTGAACGGCTTTCCTAATGTTCTCTTTGGCTTTTAAATTCGCATTCCTTAACCTCAAGTGCAGACTGCAAAACAATAAGTGATCAGTCATCCACCAAAATACAAAACAAAAAGATCCCAAAATCCTTTTATCAAACCCTATAACGGAGAATTCAATCTTTAAAGTAAGCAACAATAGAATACCCACGCCTTGTACTGATTGTTCCATTGCTCCAATGTGGCCTGGCAGGATTCAATCTGCTGATCTGTGGGCTGTTGCTGTGCGAGAAGGTCCAAGCGTAACCTCGCGGATCGCATTTTAGTAAGGCAGTCCTGCACTGTGGCATTCAGCCTGGGAAGGTTATTGGCCTCCGCTGTGCCTCCGGAGATGCCACAGGTCTCGATTGATTCAACGCGCCGAGAGCCTTCGTCGAAGGCTTCGGTCCATTCTGTCATTACTTTCTCTGTTGCAGCTACCACGTCCTCTTCGTCCGCCATTGACAAAAAGAGAAATTGCCACAGAAATTCAGATGACTGAAGGCTGAGAAATCAGATGTGCAAGGAGTGAAATTTAAAGGACTTGAAGCTCGTGTCAGCGTCGACGAGGATAAAAGAAAACACTCCGTAGGGGGTTAAGGATCTATGACTCGGAGGTTAAGGGTTCCAGCACGTACACTCTCATTCCAATTAATTAATTATTATGTTAACAAAAGGTAGCATTATTTTGTCACTATTTCCATCAATATAAGGAGTATGGTATTTTGAAGCTTACATGTTGTTGTGTATATTTCTCTGACCAATATAAGGAGTATGGTATTTTGAAGCTTACATATTGTTCTGTATATTTCTCTAACCAATCTGTTCGTATATTTCTCTAACCACTTGGATTAATTTTATATCGAGAGATATTTATGTAAAAAAAAAATTCAATATGTATAGATTTTTTTTATTTAGTAATGTGTTAGTTTGATGTTTTGCATTATGTATAGATTTTTTTTATTTAGTAATGTGTTAGTTTGATGTTTTGCATTGATTTATACAATTTTTAAAATATTTTTAAAATATTTGTTTTGTTTTATGTGTTTTTTTATATTTATTGTATTTAATTTAGTGGGTTTAATGGTTAAGAACATGTGTTTATTCTCTCGAGGTTATAGGTTCAAATTCAGAGGGAGATAGGGTATGTTTACATGGCCTCTCCCTCCTCCTTCACAAGTGTGTATTCTAAGAAAGAAATAAATAAATAAATTATTTTAACGTCCACGAGGCTAACAATAGCCTATGGGATAGACCGCCTCAGACATTGATTTTTGCAGTTCATCCATGAATAAATTATTCCAAGAGCTAGTTGTCAAGATACTTACATAGTTGTCCCTATTGTCTTTGAAAGCTTCACACTCTAAAATTAAATGTTTTTCTATTTCTACTTTTCTGGAGGTGCAAAACATACACACCATTTCTTCCCAAGCTTCCTTTGATCTTTTCCAACACCCGGTTGCACAACGGAGTTGATGGTAATTGGTTCTTAATTGGGCAATAAGCATTTTGGCTCTCCAAGATATATTGGCCCATATGTACGCTTTTTTATTGTGATTGTAAGTGGGGTTAAACTCTTCAATATAATACTATTTCTTTCTCCCTAGCTCTTTATCTCAGGTTCGTTTGTGGAACCTATCAATAACAAAAGCCTTTATATCTTTATTGTTCGTAGGGCACTTGTTCAAGTGAATATCCCATTTACTTTAAGCCATTTAATATTTTTTCGCATCCACGTCTTCTTTCTTTTGCACAATATGTCATTGAAGACGACCTTGGGCCACTGACCGTCTTCCATTTGCTCAACTTTTTTTAGATATCTTATGAGACGCACCATAGTAATTGCTTCAATAGGAGCAGCCCCTGTTTCACTCAGCATGATATCATAAGGAACTGAACTTTTAATTTTAAACTTGTTTGTAATCAAGCATTTTTTAATCTTCTCAATTTGCTTCCATTGTAAGTCAGATGTATTGTTGGCCCACACTTCACAACCATAGAGAACCACCAGGATCACTAAAAGCCCAAAGAGAGTTTGCATAGTCTTCCAATCCCATAGCTCTGCCTCTCTGCACCTATTTTGGAAAGCATGGAACGCTTTCCAACCTCCAAGAGTTCTTTTCTTTCTGCAACCTTCCCAACTTAGATTTTTGTTGAAGTCAATTCTGAGGTATTTGTAATCTGCCACTTCTTCAAGAGTGTTGCCTTCAAAGTAGAACTTATGTTGATTATGTTTTTGTTTTCTTTTGCTAAAGAAAACTACCACTTTCGTCTTGCTAGTGTTGACTTGCATCTTCACTGTACTACTAAAGTGCTCAAGGGAAATTAAGTGTTCTTGTAACCCAAGAGCAGATTTAGCAATCAAAATAAGGTCATATGCATACAAAAGAAGCCTTATCACAAACTCCCCCAAAAGAGCATCGTCACCCTCTTGAAAGTTTAACCACTCTTCAAGTTTGTCTATATATAAACCAAAAAGGGTAGGGGACAATGGGCACCCTTGCTTGACCTTGATATCACTCCTAAGACTTTCGAAGATACCAGTTGATGTTTTGATTTTGACTTTAACCTCCTCATATAGCCTATGGACAACTGCTCTAAGATGCATAGGAACCCCCAGTTCCTCCATTCTATGCCAAAGCTTATCTCTAGGGACCGTGTCAAACACATTTTTGAAATCAACAAAGCAATAAAAGACTTCCTCTTTTTTCTCCCATACTTTTTCAATGATGTGCCTTAGAGTTATACCATGATCAGTTGTTGAGTGTTTAGGTCTGAAGTCTGCTTGCCCTTTGGCACGCTTATCTACTTCTTTCGCCCACTTGTTGATTCTATTTTCTAGCATACTTCCGAATAACTTTGCAAACAAGGGGTTTATCATTATGGTCCTATAGTTGAGGGATTGTTGGCATCCCCACTCTTGAAAAGCGGTATTGCTAGGCTCATTGTCTAATCTGTGGGGAATCCTTGCTGAATGATGTTGTTGAAAATTTTCATAATGTGAGGTGCAAGAATTTTTGAACCCCATTTTAGATATTTTGCTTGGAGTTCAACTAAATCTTTTGCTTTTTCAACCCCCAACTTTTTTATACCCACCTCAATCTTCTGCACAGTGAAGAGCTTAGTAGTAGTGTTGACTAAGGGAGGGGGGTCAACCTTAGGATATTGCTTATAAAGTTGCTTTGCATACTCAAACCATTGATAAGCTATGATATTATTTTCATTATGTTTCTTTCTCGTTTGAAGTTCCTTCCAAAATAACTTGGGGTTATTTTTCCCCAAGAAAATTAGTTCCTCCCTCCTTGAGATCATGAAATCAACTCTCTTTTTTCCTTACAACTTGCTTGTAGGATTTTATGTTTATTTCTTTATGGCTTGACTCTTTCCAAGTTTTCTTTGTTTTTTTGCATTCCTCATCAAACCAAGCATTAAACGGAAAGAAGTTTGTTTCAGATTTCCTATTTTTTGCTCTTTTGCATTCAGTAAGTGTGCTTTGAATTAACTTTGTTAGCTCAAGACTATGGAGGCCCTGGGATGGAATTTTCTCCTTGTTAAATAGCCTCTCTAGCGCTATCTTGAAGGTGTTACAGTTTTTTTGAGTCAAAAGAATTCTGCCCTTTGAAGGAGGTTGTTGAATGCACTAATTTTTTGTCCCACGTTGTTGTTGTTTAGCCCAAGTGAAACTTAAATAGATCAGTCTATGATCAAATTTCAACTCCCACAGTTGTTCACCAATCAAAACTTCTTCCATTTTCTCACACAAACCATGGGAGAAAATTGCATAGTCTACTAGACTTGCTCCATTATAGTTATTGTAAGTGAAATTACCAAAATTCACCCATCTAGCCAACCCATTACAAATGACTAAGTCAAATGCCCCACATAGAGTAAGCAATTGCTCCCCAAAAAGGTTGAAGCTTTTGTTGTCCTCAGAAACTCTTGTCCATTGATGATTTCTTTCTTCTGCAAGCCAGATGGGATTGCAATCTTCCTTACAGCGAAGAATACTAGCTTGTTTACTTGTTGTCCTATCATTGAAATCCCCCACTACAAGGACTTCACTTAGTTGAGAGTACGCTGGAATATCATTTTTTAAGGCTGCAAAGGGGTCTTTGTGGTCAAGCCCCCTGCTTTTGAAAATTTTTGAAACTTGTGGGGCAAAATAACATGTTGCAATTCTGATGGTGTTCCCATTTTATGATATTTTAAACCAAATGAATTGTTTATTTGAGTCTTATCTTTCTAATTGAATGAGATGACCTTTTTTTTTCCTCACTAAGACCATGATACCCCTGTGTCCTTTACCATTCTCAACTGCCTTGTTCCAAACTGCCATCTTCACATACCCTTCAAACAGAGATGTCTTGCACCCTTCATGCTCATGTGTTTCCAATAGACAAATTATGTCTCTATCTTCTGCGATAGGTCCTAACCCAGGTCCCTACCTCAAAGTATAACCTCTGCAGTTCCAACAAACTAGTCTTAAGGAAACCTGAGTATAATCCGATTGTTATTTGTTTTGGCCTACAAGACTCAAAGTTGAGTCTTCACCCCTATCTGCCCATACCGGCCTTCTTGCATAGTTTATTGGTAATGAATTTGTTGTCGCTTCTTGGTTACTGTTAGTCTCTAACTTTGTTTTTTATTAAGAGAGTGTCCCTAATCCTTAATCCTCCCTACTTATGCTTTGTTGCCTGAAATTAAATTTTTACCCCTTGGTTTAATTTGTCATGTTTTGCAATTTTTGCACCTTTAAAATTATTTTCTTAAGTTTTTAAAGGTTTAGGATTTGATTTGATGAATCATGTCACATCACTTGTCTATTCATTTTTTGAATTTTCAAAATTTTTGCCAAGTCATGAATGGCGCTACAGGAATAGCGTTATTCTTGCAACGCTAGGGATAATCATGTTTTTACATGCAACAGCTCGCCCTGATCACGTCATAATTTTTTCAAATCGTGATTAGAGGATCTGCATGCCTCTCCATGATCTCTTATCGGGTTGATACTGCAATTATAACAACTAAATGCAAGGGATTGAGTTGTACCTGCCTTACCCACATCAAATCAACGTGTTTGGATATCATTAACATAACCATCACCTTCTATTTTTAGTATATCATATTTCTTGTGCAGAGATGAAATTGAACGAATAAGAGATTCTTAGTTTCTAACAGCCCACGGGAACTGAGAATTCCAATCAGCAATCCTCGCAGATCTATTTACATTACCATATCAGCAGCATGGTACCGAAGAAGAGTGGACAAATTATTAGACTGGAACCAGAGGGCACGGAATTACTTGAAGCATACCCCCAAATGGTGCAGAGGTTTAAAGATGCAGGTTGGTTTGAATTTCTCACAACCTTCCAAGGACATGATGAAAATATCTCAATGATCTTCGCACAGAATTTTGATGGCTTTGAAGTTGTAATTGGGAAATTACTGATGATGGTGACTGAGCATTCAATTGCAAGATCCTGTAAATTGCCAGTTGGTGGAGAAAGATGGTGGAAGAAAGAGAATGTGGTTATGGAATTCGTGAATCAGTTCTTAATCCCCAAAAAACAAAACCCTAACTGGAAAAAGGGAATTCCACATAGTTGGGTAAAGAAGGAATGTCATACTGCTTTGATGATCATCCACAGGTATATCACGTGTGAGGGTAGGTTTTCATTGGTTTACATTTACCATATCAGACTGTTAATTCACATTAATGGGGATTATCCTCTCAATTTACCCTATTTTCTACGTAAGAGTTTATCTAAAATGTCCAAGAGGGTGCAGTCTCATCCTGCTACAACTAAAGGAAGTCTTTTTCACCAAGGTTTAATAAAGAGATTGGTCATCTCCTCTTTAAATGAAGTCCAAAGACCCTGGGATTGGCTAATCCAATCTTTAGGAAATGATTCACAGCCAGCTAAATCCAAAAAGGCCAAAGGTAAGAAATTAGCTCAGCAGAAACAAATTGATACAGTCACTAAGTCCCCAATTAAAGAAGGATCATCTACAACTAGGGTAACACGGGCTAGCAAAAGGAAGATGCAAACTCAACAAATCTTTGGAGATGCTCCTGTAGGTAAAATTCAGGAAGAAGCTACCACCAGTAGAGGTAAGAAATCAAAACCAGATGAAAATATTGATATATTTCTTGATCCAGAGATAAAGATGGAAATTGATGTGGATGAAGATTATGCTATGAATCCAATTCATTCCCCAATCAAGCAGAAACATAAATCTACAATTAAGTAAAGTGCAAAGGGCAAAAAACAGAGGAAGAAGCCTACACATGTGCCTAAGTACCCTAGTAGAAAGTCCACTGGGGTTGTCAATAAATTTAGATTAAATTCTAAAGGCCATGTTTGATCCATCTATTAAAAAAGAGAATCTTATCATCATTGAGGATAATTCTGAAGATTCTAAAATAGGCATCAAGAAACAGGTAGAGACACCTTCTTTGCACAGGAATGAGAAAGAAACTGAAAACTTGGGGAAGAGACACGAAAAGGGAAAATAGGTTGTTCAATACTTCAGGAGACCTGTGACAATTAGTATTTATCCTCGAGAGAGGTTGCAGAATATCTAAAGATGATTTTTTGGAAACCAAAATAGGTTTTTGTTCAAAACATGCCCCTTCACAAAAACCTCTCTCGGTTTTTACACAACTATCACCTTTTAAGAGATTTGAATATATCTTTGAGGCCTATTTTTCAGAGATTTCAAAATAAATAATTTCATGTTTTAGTCACTAATTTTGGGCGAGGTTGCAGAACAGATGGAGATGAATTTTTGGAAACAAAAAGAGTTTTTTGTTGGGCAAATTCCCCTTCAAAAAACCCTCTCTCGGTTTTTACACATCTATCACCTTTCAAGAGATTCGAATATATCTTTGAGGCCTATTTTTCAGATATTTCAAAATAAATAATTTCTTGTTTTAGTCACTAATTTAGGGCAAGGTTGCAGAACAGATGGAGATGAATTTTTGGAAACCAAAAGAGGTTTTTGTTGGGAACATGCCTCTTCACAAAAACCTCTCTCGGTTTTTACACAACTATCACCGTTTGGGAGATATGAAGAGATTGTTGGACCCTATTTTTCAAAAATTTGCGAGATTTAGTTTCCTAAAAAATCTCATGGACAACAGTTGACAAGCCACCTCATCAATTCGACTTGAAGATCAGATTTGATCTTCTCCTTGAGTATTTGAAAAAAGAAAATAAATATAGATGAGGAGGTTTTCAGATCCATTTCTGTTGGATCTTGATAATCATGTGTTGTTTCTATATAAACATTGTAAAAGGAGAAGTTAAGGGTGGAAAGGTTGGGCTTTTCAGGGATGTATTTTGAATATCTTTTGTAAGACAGTTTTATTCCACATTGATACTTAATGGAAAAGACATGTTGATGGTCAGATTTTCTCTCGTTTCATGTTCTATATCTTTTCTTGCTTGAAATCATTTTTCAGTTGCAATGCATTGATTTCTTGATCTTAATTAATACAGTGAAGATTTTGTTGTTATTGTTTATTATCAAGATTTGCTTTCAAGTAAATGTTCTTGTTTCTAAATTACATTTTGAAATAAGAAATCTGTATGGAGTTGACAAATTGAATGCTCTCATATTTCCTTTCATTATTTCTTTATTTGTCTGATCTATTTATGTGACTACCTTTTACTAAATCAGCGGGATATCTCTTGACTTCTTTTGAGTTCTGTGTTTACCTTGAACCTTTGAACTAGCTTTCAACCATCCTCAAAAACCAATTCTTAAAACCCTTAAAATACTATTGCAATAGCCTTGATGATGCCCTAGTTTTCCCTCTCACAGTCAAGTGCAACTTTAGGGACTAACAATTACCACCTTGTTGTCATGTTTTAGAAGGAGGACCGAAAAAGGAAAAAACAAATTTGCCTTTGAAAAACCATGCCCTTTTTTCCTCATCCCTTGCTGCCCTAACCTTTGACATCTCTTCTCTTCTTTCCTCTTGTTGTCTAATAGTTAAATCTTCATCTAGTAAAAAGCGAGAGCCCCTCAGGGGTTGCTTCTTGCCTAAAAGAATTTGTTTGTTGCGTATGCTTTACATGATGACTTTTATGGGCCTAGTTCTCTTGCAACTGGGTTTACCCACCCTCCATGCTTGGAAAATTCATCCTTGCCAAAGCAAATTGTCCTTCAAAAATTCACTTGCAATATTGAGAGTACATTCATTTTTTCCATACTCTCTCACACCTTTGATAATTATGTTCGTTGCTCTTACTTGTCTTTCTTTGATTTCTATCTTGCATGTCGTCCCCCTTGATGTTTGTTTCTTTTTCCATACTAACAGAATTACTAATAACTTGTGCCTAAGTTTGAGAATTTTTTGTAAAATCTTTTTTCTCTTCATCCCTTGCTTTCATTCCCTGGGTGTCTGCTTGTTCAATTGTTTTCCTTTTAGCTTTGGATGTTTTAGAGTTCATCCTCTCTCTAATTTCCACAACATAATCTTCCCTGATTTGCCCGACATCCTTCATGCCTTGCCATTCAGCCTTTGTTGCCAGAAGGTCTTCTTGCAACAATGCCATTTGACCTTTTAAAGCTTTATTGTTTTCTTCTAAGCCCCGATTTTTTACTGTCGATAGTTGGATTTGAAGGTCTATCTCATGCTCTTTGACTTCCAAAACCTCCAATCTCCTCTTGCCATTTAGTAACTCTTCCACATACAGGTTAGGCGACCAGGTGAGAAGTGTGGATGTGGGACTGTACAAGGCATAATCATTATTGTCTTTAGTCATGTTGTTGCTACACCCTTGCAAAAGAGGCTTGTTTGAAAGTTTATTACGAAGGGCCAATTTTTTCCTTGTCTGCTCCCATTTTAAACGAGCAACTCTACATTTTAAAATACCCCGAAACTATTTGGCATTGACCCAAACCACTTTCCTAGTTTGCTTGAAGAGGCAATTTTCACTTGACCTAAATGGTTTGTTTCACCAGAGACGGGTACTCTTACCCATTTTTTATGTGTGTTGAATGTATTGTCATTGCCATAGGGGACAAGAAAAAAAACACAAAACTAAGGAACAAGACAATACTTGTCTGTCTACTGGGGATAAAGGACTGAAAACTGTCGGGAGCCCACCTAAACCTCTCGTAGCTAAATGCCAACTCTCGCACTATTCTCGTCGCAGTTGTTCCCTCGTTGTTCCATTGTGCCCTTTGTTAGCACTCTGTAATTTGCCCAAGGCTGTGAAGGCAGTCACAGAGGCAACATCAAAACCACTTTGAGTCTTGGATCTAGCCCTCCAAGACTCAAAGAGGGATCTCTCTGTCTGATATAACTTTGTTTGAAGAGGATATTAGGCTAGTTACACAGAACATAGGATTTGTTTTTAGGAATTGGGTAGGTGCAAAGAAGAGGAACCATGGGCAATGGAGTCACAATCTTAGATTTAATCAAAAACAAATCCTACAGAGAGCCTTACAGGGAAAGGTAGGCAAATCACTGGATTCCTCGTAAGCTTTGGATATGGCAGAGGGGAAAAATGTGAAGAAGTCAAATTAAAGATAGAGTAGTAAAGAATTCTACGTTTAACTTTTAGTGGAAAACATTGGCATTGCTTTAAACTGGGAACAAGGTGTTTTTACATAAATCCTTATCTTAAATATCTTTGAAACAATGGAGAAGACAAACATATATGATAACATAGGAAAACAAAATCACAATGAGAAAAAACTTCACCAATGAATTTGACACAAGAATCTTGTAACTACTGCGACTGTATTATTGAATTGATGAAAAATACAGGAGGCTCTGTGAGCTGTTTAGAAAAACTAAATCATGGTCTCTTCTCCTCCCCCTGCACATTTTATTCCATACAATATATAAACAAGACTCTCCTCAGGTTCCCGAGGTCGAATTCAACCACCTCGGCCAAAAATAGCAAGAAATCCCAAAAAATCTGGAACTGTCCGCCATGAAAGACGAGCCTAATTTTTGCAAAAAAGGGGTCTGAACAGACATCTATTTCTCTTCAACACTAACACATGGGAAAAAACTGAAGAAGGTTATTGTAGATGGGCATGTTCTGGCCAAAAACCTCCTTTGGATTTGCCAAATTTGCCTCCATCTCTCCGTAACATCTCCCGCAAAATCGAGACTGTAACAAGAAAACCAAAAATCCAAAAAATGACGCTGAAAGACAGCTTCGATTCTCCCTTCTCGTGGCAACTGTGAAAAAACTAAGAGAGGTTTTTGTTCTTCATCCCGTTACGGAGAAAAACCTCTCTCGGTTTCTCAAAATTCATTTTCATTTGTCCGGAATCGGCTTCGGAAGAAGACTTGTCAAAATGCTACGAAAGCGATTTTTGTTTAGGAAGGGTGGTATTCCGGACCCCCCGCTGGACTGTGGAGCTGACACCTATCCGGGGGGTGGTTTTATAAACTATTTCATTTCGGACCCCCTCTCGTTAAACTTCAGATGGCGAGGGGGTGTCCGAAATTTTAAATTTTTAACATCCGTTGATTTGTTTTATGTGATGTGATTGTATGCGTGGAGTTGGGTGGGTAGGACTTAGGATAGTGTTTTAGTTGTTTAATTTTTTATTTTTATTTTTTTATTATATATGTTTTATTTTTGTTTTATATATATATTTTGTATGTACGCTTGTTTTATTTTGTTTTTTGTTATATTTTGTATTGTTTTAATTTTAATATATTTTATTTATTGTTTTATTTATGCTTGTTTTTGTTTTAAAAGTTTTATATTTTGTTTTTTAATTATTTATATGTTTTAATATGTTTTTTTATTATTGTTTAGTGTTTTATTTTTTATTTTTTAACTTTTATTAATAAAAAACTAACCTAGTTACTAAACTAACTTAACTATTAATTAATTGATTGATTAATTAATTAATTATTAATTAGTTTAGCCTAGTTTAACTACACTAATTTTATTGCTAACTTTATTAATCTATTATTCTTTTAGTCTAAGTTTGGTTTACGCATGGATAGGTGGCGAGCGGGATGTAGTCGACTGGACAAAAGGACAAGGGAGTGAGGGCGCAGTGTGGATGAAGGATGCAGCAGGGTGATGGAGGATCGGGCGAAATGAATGGAGGGGAGAAATGGGATCAACCGAGCTAAACTTCGTCATCACGAGAGAAACGCCAAATCAACAGTCGAAGAATCAAGTTACCTATGATTATAGGACCCTAACACCCTTATTGTTCCCTCACTTGTTATCCATGTTCCCGTCGCTATCCCTGTTCCCTCGAA
>ML800885.1:556791-569722 GCA_009831015.1 Picea engelmannii | reverse complement strand
CCGGTATGGTTACACCAGTCTCAATGTGTCTGCAATATCGCTCGTGAAAGAGCTTTATAGCCCGCAATATCTGCAATATCGCCCGTGAAAGAGCTCTGCAACCTGCAATATCTGCAATATCACCCGTGAAAGAGCTCCAATAATGTCGGTGAAAGAGCTCCCAAAACAATAGCAATAAATTACTTTACATTGCAAATTAGCACCAAATGTGAATTGAATTATCGAATATGGATAAGACCCGCAATTAGTTAAATTGTGCACTTTTGAGCAAGTTAAAGCATAGTTTCTACAATTGTATTAGAAAACAATGGAGGGACATTACTCCTTAATGAGGACGATCAAAGTATGGGATTGATCAACAAAATTTTTTAAGCCTCAACTAATTTGCTTCTTTTAATATCAGTTAATTATGACAAATTGCAATTATAAGCTTACATTGCAACATTGCTTGTACCACGCGCCTTTCTTGCTAGCACAACAATATAAATTGCATATCCTTAACCACCCATGGACCTCTTTCATGGAATTGATAATGCAACTTATTGAAAATCCATGTATTTCCACCGTTAAGTAATCCCACAATGTTTTTTGTTGGTGGGAATATTATGCACAATGGACAAGATGCATGTCAACAAATTGTCATCCAAAATAAGAAGTTTAAAGAATCTCTTATGCAAAACTTGTCCCTAGATGGAATTAAATCCATAATATGCATATGGTTAAATAAACTCGATAGTCCAATTATACCTTATTCTAGATTGTTAAATATGAATAACACCTGCAATTAGTTAAAATGGTGCACTTTGGAGCAAGTTAAAGCATATCTTCTACCATTGCATTAGCAAACAATGGAGGGACATTACTCCTTGGCGGGATTATAAAAGTATAGGATTGATTAACGAACCTTTGCAAACCTCGACTACTTTTCTCCTATAGCATTGGTAAAGACGAATTATAGTTGCGAGTTGTAACACACCCGACCCCTAACTACCCTTTTTAGGAAAGAGGCATCAAAATTTTGCTTTCCTTAATCGTCTCAAATCCTCTTTCCAAGGTCTCCCTCCTCTTCTACTCAACCGTATCTTTCTAACAACTGCTACCATACTCAAATCTGAGATATGGATTTGCAAGTTATGGCCTTTCGAAGCTCTTCAGGGATTATTAGTCAAGGGCCAAGTGGCACCCGCGTAGGTCTGTCTCATTCTTACCATCCCAAGCTTCGTGAAGTCCTGGAGATTCCCCAACATTCTTGCATCTATGGTGGAAGTCCATTCATCGTCAAATCCAATGGCGGGACTTGATCCTCATTTAACACATATTCTTAAGGGGAATTCAATGTTCGGTGCTTCGATGCTAAACGCCCCTTTTTCTTTCTACATGCATATCCTCCGGAGTCGCAAAATCCTGAACTCTCGAAGGGGCTTGAAATCTTGCTACGTGACTTCAACCTTCAACCCTTTCGGCTTATCTATGATACTACACCCCAAACCTTTGGAGTTTCGAAGTCCCAGACTCCCGAAGGGTCCACCCTTACACGTGATGGCATATTACATGCATAGGAGAGGATAGGTGGGTCCCGTGTGCTCCACATGCTAGTAGGCCAAGCGAATATGTGCTAGGGGGGGTGACATGAGACGAGGTAGGGATGACACATGGCCCCATCAATGGGTGACACGTGTCATGTTCCGATGGGCACATAGGGTCTGCGAAAAGTAGGAATCAAGCTGACACGTGGCACGTCAAACGTGCGTCCATGTCACCCTGGGTGACGTCAGCATGCCACGTCACTCCGGACTGACAGTCTTCTAATGCCCCTTAGATCTCATGGTCGAGATGCATCCACATAGATCCATAGATCTACGGCCTCCGTTACTTCGTAACTCCAATGTTCGGGGAATCCATTGTGTGACTTCCTCTTTTCTCCCAGAGTGGTCAGTGTCTGGCTGACCACGGTCTATATCTAACGGTTATGGGAGATCCCGAAGCGTCCCTAGATCTACGACCTGCGTCATTTCACGACTTCGGTGTTTTGGGGTTCCTTTCGCTCAACACTCCTTTCCACCTGGAGCGATCAACTTCAGACTGACCATGACGTAGATCCAACAGTCAGGGGAGATTATGAATCGTCCACGGATCTATGGTCTACATCACTCTGCGAGTTCGACATTCAAGGGTTCTACCCGTATATACTCCTTTTCTCCTAGAGGAAGACTTCACCGAAGTGCTACCCATGAATCCTTACACTGGTGGATGGGACGGTTGGGAGGGGATCTGAATGGACTCCTCGGATCCATGGCTCACAGTAATTTGTAACTCCGAAATTCAGTGGTTTTGGTGTTATGACACCTATGTTCTCCCGAAGTGGTCAACATCGGGTTGACCACGACGTAGATCCAATGGTGAAGGAAGGTCCTGAGAATCCTCGGATCTACGACTCACATAACTTTGGGTCCAGTAAGTGGGTCAGGATTTAACGATGGGGCAGGTCCCAACGGTCACGGTTAGGGGGAAACCGCGAGGTGTCGGTCAACCTCATTGGTAATTGAACCAATAGATTGCCTTCGACTAGTTTGAGAGTGGTAAGGCCATAACATCCCGGGGTTCCGAAGCCAAGATGGCTTAGCTCCCTTCGGAACTAGCGAAGGGTTCCAAGGTTCCATTCATATGGAACTTTATCAAGCTCTAGTGGCTACACTCATAATTCTTAGCCAAGGTTTGGTTAAGGTCGTGGGCATAAGCCCATGGTCTTGTGAATGACTAGTTTGAAGGGAGCGTCTTCCATTCACAGAACTGAAGTTCTAAAACAGGGAACGATATTTCTCGGCCAATACATGAACCGTAAACCTATTCCTATATTCATTTGACGACCCATGTATAATGATTCCCTTGCTGCTAAGTCGAGGTAAACAAAGGCCATGCAAATACATGGACTCACAGAAAAATAGCAAACATTTATAATGATTAATCAAACAGTGTAAATTTAATCATAAACACAGACATTCAACCATTGTTTTAATTATAGTACATAGAGTATAAGAATACTTATCAAGAAACACTATAGTGAAGCAACTGCTGATAGGGGTGCTTGTTTCCACCCCACCATAGGCACAAAAACTCCTAGATGGATTTATTGTTGGCCACCCCCTAGCTAGACCATGATGCTCTGAGAGAGACTCTTTATTCTTGCTCAGTGACAGTCAAGGATGAAGGTTACTCTCCTCCTCCCACATGAACTTGGCACAACGATTTTCTCTCTACCAAGCAAGGGGTTCTGCAACGAGTGCTTCCACAATCACTTGTCTTCTATGCGGCCTCGTTTATCAGATTGGACTAAAAACGTTGCCAGTAGCTTCTTTCACCCATAATGAATTTGTTTCTTAGTTCTCCTTCAAACCAGAGAGTTGTGAGTGCTCTTCTCCGTTTGGGAGATTGGTCTCTCGACTTTTCTTCCTCACAGATCTGCCTCTGCCCACAAAATCCCTTCTTTTCTTGCCTTCCTTAGCAAGATTACATGGGTCTAAATCCCCAGTTCGTGGTCGGGTCAGGAAGTCCTTCAGGTGGGTACTCTGCCCATCTCCTCATTAACTCTTGAGGAGGGATTCCCAACTACCAGCCTGACTGGTAATTTATTTCTGGGTCAGAGGACTGTTCTGGGTCTAAGTAATTTAAATCCAGTAAGGTACTAGCCTGGTGGGGGTCATCTCAACCATTGTTGGTACCCTTCTCCATCTCTCTCATAACATCATGATCTACCTTGGCAAACTCCCTTCAGCAGTTATGCAACACCATCCATTTTTAATTAATAGCAGAAATACATGCATTACATTTTATAACAAAAAGGTTCATCAAATCCAACATTCACACATATTCAGTCTGCCACAGTCTTTTGGCAAGTTATAGTTATATTTACAAGATGGGGGAAACATGGGTATTACACGAGCTTATATTGTAAACATACCCTCAAACACCCACAAATATCTTTTATGGAACTCACAGAATGCAACTTAGTTTCACCCTTTAGTTCTCCCACGATTCTATTTGTTGGTGGGACTACTATGCACAATGGACAAGTTGCACGTCAACAAATTGTCATGCAATGTAAAACTTACACATGGATGGATACTTGGAAGACAATTGCAATCAATGGAAATTGAATTTACATCAAAATATTGGGAAGTTTGTACCTAAATACAATCTTGAGCTACATAATATGTTATTACCTTAGACATATCTAACCTTGAGAAATTGAGCATCTTAAAGTACAAAATGGGCCTACAACAATCAATTGAAAATGAGCTCGAGTTTTTGACAATCAATGCCCTTGTAGACACATGTCATCTCATTATTAAAATTAAAGAATA
This sequence comes from Picea engelmannii, assembly GCA_009831015.1. Classification (NCBI taxonomy): domain Eukaryota; kingdom Viridiplantae; phylum Streptophyta; class Pinopsida; order Pinales; family Pinaceae; genus Picea; species Picea engelmannii. Next base: position 565,361 of record ML800885.1, on the reverse strand, counting down.
GTATGAATCCAAACCAATTGATGTCAATCACCAAGTTCATCCATGTAGCTTCAACCTTAAAATCCAGTGAACCATAAGCCACTACAACTTTTTGTGTTGTCTAATATGATCTCTCATTAGTTGCCTCAACACTACAACAAAGTGGGAGATTAGTGTCTAAAAGGGAATTGTATTTCATATACCATCTGCATATTGCAACAAAATCAAAGATTAATGTCCAAAAAGGTATTTCATATGAAATCTCATCTACATATTGTAAATATCTCATATAACTCTGTCAAATAACTCACCCAATGCTCCACCTACCTCCACTCAAATCTTCCTCTAGTTACCATAATTTTATAATCATGTATACATATCTAATGCAATATAGAGTGTACAAATATAGTAGGGCTTAGGCATGTAGGTGGATTGGTAAAGTCACCCTCCTCTAGTCCTTTGGGGCTCTAAGAGGTCTCAGGTTCAAGTCCAAGTCTGGTAGATGGGATCCTCACATTAGTTGGGGTATTTTCAGCAAGGTGCTCACTTTACAACATAGTAAGAGGATCCTATATTCATTCAAAGGTGCAACCTCGAAGTGGTAGCCATCAGGTCATTGATGATTTTCCAAGGGACTTAGACCAAAGAAATTGTGGAGGTCAAACCTTAGAATGGGAAAAAGAAAAAACAAGTGTACACGTATGGTTGTGACATTGTTCCTTTTAAACCACTCATCCTTCATTTGTGTGAGTACATGAATAGTTGTCTAAATGTGCTCGTATTAGTTGGTATCAGAGCATGTGATTAGGGATTTTAGAGTTTTGTAGTTCTGAAGAGCCTATGATTAGGGATTTTAGTGTTTTACAATTCTAGCTTGACCGAGGTTTCTCTTGCCCAAAATTGCTTGAAATTATTATATGTAAGTCACTTGAGTGATTCATGATGCACTAATACCTTATCATATTGATTCAAGGTCACTAACATAGGTAATACCTTGTTGTTGGATTTGTTTGGTCAATTTTTGTTTCTACCATTTTCTTCAAATTTCCTCATAATTGTGGTATTTCAATGTGTCTTATGGTACAATAAATTTGGTTGTCAATACCACAGGCCATATACAACATTATCATGGGTTTCTATACCCATTGCTCTAGATTTATAGAAAAGAATTCTACCATGGAGTGGACTTATGGTACTTCTTACAATTCTTGTTTTCCTCTAGTGGGATCCATACTAAAAATTCTACTAGTGGTACTACACTTTTCAACTTTATTCTATGTAATCTCTATCACATTTTTTCATGGTGTTTCTTCATTGTCCAGGAGACACAAGAAGGATTCTATGACTCATGTGTGATTTGTCTCCTTACCAATCAAATGCAATAATAATAATGCCAATAGAGATAGATCACGATGGAGCAACTTGTGGTACAAAGACAACACCAAAAGTACTTCCCAGTTAAAATGATGCAGGACACAATGATCCTATTCAATTACTAATGATCACATAATAATAGACTTTACAACAATAACAACTGCTTCCATATCCTCAATTGCACATTATAGTGTTTGTCATTCTAATTTCCCAACAAATCCTTCAAGTTGGACATGAAGATATCCACCCCAAAAATTGTTAGATTCCTTGGTGTGGATACTTTGCAGGCTTGAAACCTATTTAAATACCAATTATAATATAAATGAAGCTCAAAAAATATAAGTGGTCGAAGTGTACATGGAGGAGAAAGCCCTCAGCTAGTTGTATATGCACACCTAGACACTAACATTTATAAATCTATAATCTACTAGTACTAGGGACAATGTCATGGTGTGCTCTAAAAGCAAATTCATCCATTGGGGTCCAAATATGCTATGTTAGCTTGATGATTACAACTCAAATAAATAATTAGTTATACCATCTATAGATTCATCGAGGTCATGAACAAACTCTTCATCAAGCTTGAGGTATAGGACTTTGATGACACCCTATGCATCAAATTTATTATAGGCCTACTTTACAACATTTGAAATAAGTTTTAGATTTTCCCAATTTCTTCATCAAAGTGTATGTTTAAACTAGCTTCCAATATCAAAGCTAAGTTTCCCAACTATAATTAGTCCACTAAGAAATATTCACAACCTTTTTATCAAACACAGGGTTTTTATTCATTTTCTCCCCTGGCCACTAGTAATCAAGATAAATGGACAACTAGTTAATCCACCTCCTTCAAAATCCATGAGAAGAAGAAATACTACTCTAATCACAAAAAGATTGATCATTTTGATGAAAAATGCCATGCTTTGCATGCTAAAAGGGCCAAGGTCCTCATTGAACACCAACCATCAATGAAATAGGTTTGATATTTATGAACACCAATAGGAGGAGGATGCAACAACCCAACCTCCATTAATCCCCAATTGGTTCTCATGTCCAAAAACTATTATGAAAACAAGAAGAAAGCACTCTTCATTACTAGATTAAGTAAAAATGTGCACAATTAATCATAAAAAAATGGGTGCTAAAAAACCCTGATTTCTCAACAATTGGTCGTTTATGCATCCTCTTACTAAACCACATCTCAAACAAAGTGAACCTACCAATGCCTTACCTATAAGTGTTATGTCACTCTTGTCATCAAACTTTTGATAAGAAATGATACCTAATTATGTCTTACACGACGTTCCAAGGTCTATATAGTATGCAAACAAGAGAACATTAATTTATGTAGATTATAATAAGCGCATAAAAGGATCATATAACAATATTGCATTACACACTGTAGATGAAAGAATAATGACTATTTTACTTCTAAATTTGACAAATAGGGATAATATTCACAATTAGTTAAATTGATGCACTTTGGAGCATGTTTAGACATAGTTTTTTTTCACCATGGGTAGTAACCGAAGAGTATATCCAACAACCCGCAAGCAAGTTATACCAGAAACTTGTGACTTAGCAAGGGCCGAGACGTCCCAAAGCCCACCATGGTGGACCTCTATCCCAAGTGTTTTCTACCCTTATAGCCTTATCACAATGGGCCAACATGTACAACTACATTAACAAGTAATGGAGGCACATCGCTTTTCGTAGGGAACGATCAAAGTATGGGACTTACTAACATATATTTGCAAGTCTCAACTGTTTATGTTCCTACAATTTTAGTTAATACTGATCACAATGTGAGCTTACATTATGAACATTACTTGTGCCACAAGCCTTCCTTGTAAGCATAACTTTTGTTGGGCCCTCTTTTTGCCACATTTCTTGGATAATAAAATCGTCATTCTAAGCCATTTTCCCACACTTCATCCATGATATATAACCATTTTCGTCATCAAACCTTCATTTAAGCCTAAATACATCCTCGTGGTTAATACAACTAGTTTAAAATGTTTTTAGTGATTAAAGAGGATTTTTACAAAAGGTTTTACTGATGACGGTTTATGAAGAATGTTTCTTGTACCATCATTGTAGTTCCGGTACCCAACATTGGATATTAGCCTATTGGTACATATTTAGGAGAAAATCGAGAACGTGGGTTTTCTCTACAGTGGCGTCAACATACTCTCACATGCCTCAGAACATGCCCAGATTGCACGTGTGGACCTCCAGCTCAGAAACAATAGTTCAACACGAAATTAGCAAAAGTTCTAGACATTTAACTTTTGCCTTGATTTTTGTGCAAATGAGGTCGAATATGAAGAATCTGAAATGTGGGTTTTGTTTCCAGTATGGAAAATTGAGTATTGTACAAACAATTTTTCAAAATATGGAACGATTTAGGAGATATCCTCGGTTCTTCAACGCTAATCTGCCCAAAATGCATAAATTCACCTAGATTCATAATCAACACCCAGATTTCATTTGATCTGTCAGTTTTGAGTTTGAGTGATTGAATGTTATCCTCCCCATTGTTCTCCTTGTATAAATTTGCAACCAAGATGGGGGAGGAAAGGGGGGTGGAACAAGAGGTTGTAAAAGATTGAGTGAAGATTATGGATTAATATTCATGTTGTAAATTTGACACTCTATTGTTTAATACAAGTTATGATTATGGTTAATGGTGTGCATTTGCTCTTGATACTGTAATCTTCCTAGGTTGCTACCAATTGGCATGGGCCCACCAACCAAGTAAGTGAAGCTAGTTGTATTTCCATTTCATTTAGTTCATTATTCTAGTTTCGATCGACACCGTAGGAATCAATGTGATTATGTAGTATAGAAATCAAGTAATGCGAAGTGTTAGAATTTATTTAATTTGAAGTGCTTTGAAACTAGGAAATATTTTGTAGAACCACACATTGAAATTTCTCTCTAATTCAAATCAATTTGTTGACAATAGATCTATAACTTACTTGTAATTTGTTTCCTGCTTAAAAGCCATAACTATTCCCTATTTCTCAGTGGACAAGTGTTTAATTTTGTAGTTGATTTGATGCTTTACTCATTTTGTTTCCTTTTTTGTTGAATGCCATTTGGAGAATTCTGGTTTGTTACAGTTCTCAGTCCTCTTCAAGGACCACATCAACCACTATGATAAAATACATGAATGCTTCTGGTAAAAGATTGTATTTTGAGACTTATTGTGAGATTATATCTTATAAGGATTGGTAGTTGCTTGTTGTACGACTCTTATTACTATGTTGTGAGTGAACAAATGTGTTGGGTATCATAAAAAAGACTTTGTCAGAGTCACCTTTGCACAAAGACAAGATATCTAGATGGAAAAGTGCAATACCACCTGAGAGGCATAGTTGTCCTGTATTTTCTTAGTTTAGTTTGCTACATCATTTTATTCAGTCATGTAGAATGAAAATATTAGTTGCAAAGTTAACTGTAGGATTACTCACTTATGAATAGTTTAGGGTTTTTCATTGTATGGATGACATGGTCTGTAACTTGTGTGATCTCCAGGGATAATATCATGAATTCCATAATTGCTTCTCAATGGACAGGGATTTAAAGCTTAGATAGTTTGTTGTTCCATTGTTGATTTTCCATCTTTGTCAACACAAATTTATAAATCTTTGTTTTGATTACCAATATTGGAACCTCTGCTACTTTGTCATGAACAAACATATCAAGATTGGTGACAAGATTGGGTTAGAGTCACCTCTTTGCACATAGATAGACTTTCTGGATGCAAAAGTGCAACAATACCGCTTAGATTTGTCATGCTTGATGTGTTAGTTGTGAGTACAAGTGCATGATACTTAGGGATAATTGGGGGTTTTGGGGATTTTCTCTTCAATTTGGTAAATTCCACTTTAGATCAGTAGCCCACACATGAGGGTTTTAGTAACCTCATTTTGCTGAGTGATTTGGATGCCAGTTTGGGTAAAACTCTATGTTTACTTTCACACAACACATTGTCTTTGAATTTAATCATTTGCTAGTATTTAAATTTCCTTTTGAATATCCATTGATAGGTAATGAAGAGGGAACAAATCCTAGACATGTTCATGTGTAGACCAGTCACCTGCACATGATAACATGTGGAGCCATGGAATTTTGCTCATGCTTAATAGCATTCATGTGGACATAGTGAAATTGTTTAAGATTCCTTTCTGCCTGATTTCCTTTATGATTTGATGAATGATTTGTGGATTGAAGTGTGGTTTTCTTGCCTTGTGATAATTTTGTTTGTTTCATTCTGAAGTATGTTTTGTCATCATTAGTTGTTAGCATAGGTTAGAATAGCCTCTGATCCTGCATTTCCTATGCTTGCACCTCGAAGTCTATGAAGCCTCGGGTTGACATTAAATGTAACGAAAATTATCACATATAATTTGCCTGACAACTCTTCTAAATTGCATACCCTCGATCACCCATGAGATTCTTTTATGGAACTCATAGATTCAACTTATTGAAAATCCATGTATTACCACCCTTCATTTTTCCCACAATGCTCTTTGCCGGTAGGAATATTATGCATAGTGGAAGATGCACGATTGTCATACAACATAACGAGTTGAAAGAATCTCTCATGCAAAACTTATATCTAGATGCATACTTGGAAGACATGTACATACAATGGTGTTGGCACAAGGGCAGACCCGGGGTTCAACGCTTCAACAACGTACCAAAAAAACCCTAACTACCGGCCCTTTCGGCAACACCTGCGAAGCAGATGAAGTCTCACCCAAGGTAGAGGCAGGGGGGGGTTGCAGGACTAAGGTGTCTACAACCAAGCTGGGATACATATCTGTGATTACAACACTTAACAAAGCACTTAGCCAATAGTATGCATTAGTTCTTGAACCTTATTCACATCGCAGGTTAAACCCTTATTACAGATCAACACAGTAACAATATAGTTCAAGTACTTTCCATCACTTAGCACATAGCATTAAATCAGATCTAGCATTCATTCATATCATTAAGCACTAATCTGCAACATCAGATGCATTCATTATATATGACATCAACAAAACTAAGCAAATAATAACATAAACAACATCGCACAAAGCATATCAAGACACATGATATATGTGGTTCACCCCAGTGTGGGGCTACGTCCACCAAATTCTTCTTCTTCTTTATCAGTCTCCAATCTTCTTACATTTATATGCTCATGTGCACAAAGCCACAAAGCCTAACACTACAGAGGACAGGAGATCTGCGAGTTGCGCACCAATTCCTCCTTCCAAAAACTAGGTCAAGGCACAGAGCCAACTCCTACACAACCTGTTCGCACAAAGCCTTACTTTAATTAACCATATCTCACAAAGTAACTTACAATCTCTTGCACTAAGCCAAACATACTCTTTGCACATAGCCAACCCTACTAGTAGTCATGCACTAAGCCAATTTCCATCTACATTTCTTAGCTACTACTTATTTATACAATTACAATCAAGGCCTAATCATGGGTAAACCCATGGGCCAACATCCCAAAAACCTAATACAAAAAACCTAATGAACCCCTTGCTGGGTCCACAAAAAAAGTTAGATCCCGCGATCTCTGCTTTGCCAGGGCACTCCATCTTCGACCGGCTTGTCGAAGTCCCAAAAGTGGTCAAACACGACCAATGTTTCCTCAAAACTTGGTTAAGGGGCAATATGACCCCAACACTCACCTGTGACTCATCCTAAGTCACTCAAATCTGGGCAGTACTACTTTGAAGGCCTCGACTTGCTGCTTTGCTAGAGCCTCCTTCTCGATGAACTCCTAAATTACTTACTCTGTAACAGACCCTTCCAGGCGTTGTTCCACTGTCGCAACTACTTGGTCTAGATGGGAGCCTTGGCCTTCAATCTCTTCAAAAAGCATGCAGGCTTCGTCTTGCACTGGCTGGAGTCTCTGTGTCACCTCCATGACTTTACTTTGGATGGCAGTAACCTACTGTTGGACTGCGTGCTGCTCCTGTGATCGCTTCATTTTCTCAACTGCAGTAAGCAACTTCATATACGCTTGCATAGTGGATGTCTGCTGCTTCGCCTCCTAGAGTTGTGCTTCCAGTGTCTTTGGCTCTAGATCTTCTATAAGGTGCTCATAAGTCTGCGCACTCTGATCACTTAGTTGCTTACACTCTGAGGCGAGTGCCCTGATTCTTTCTGTTGCGCTTTTGGCAATTTCTTCCCTCTGATCACACACTTCTTGCGGAGTGCTCAGCACTGCTTGGAGCTCTAACTCCATTAAGAAGCTGCTAAATGGCTACAACGAGCTTCCCCACTTGCATCTCTGTTGACTCTGGTTCCTCCTGTGCCAAGCCCGACATAGAGCGAAATGCTTTAGTAGCCGCCTCTTTGACCACAGCCTACTCTGCGAGCAACTGGTCTTTTTCTTTCTGCATCTTCTCTTTGTCCTCCTTGAACATCGCCCTAATTTCATCTTTCTCCTGCTGCGCAACTCGAAGTTTCTCTAATACCTCCTCCTTTTCTTGCTTCACGGCTTCTGTAGCCCGCTCCTTTTCTTCTTGGACTCGACGAAGTCGAGCCTCTGTTGCATCTACTAATCTTCGTAATTGGGTGGGCTCATCCCCCAATTCTACACTTTCCACTGAAGAAGGCGGAGTAGGTACTGAGCGACTTGAATGGATAGCTTGTTGTATGTCCTTGAACTCCTTCTCTATTCTTTCATATAATGTTTCTTGATTTGCTTCATGTCTCTGTAGGATATCCTCTGAGGCATCCTCCATGGCTGCAATGATGAGATCGAAATCGTCCACTGTGAGCACATTCTTTGACTGAGGCTTATTAGCTTGGGTCTTCTTTCGTGCTGAGGGTTTTTGTGGGGAAACCTTCCTTTTCTTCGTTGTTTCTGCCTCTATAAGGGGATCCTTCGACTGTGTAACTTCGCCTTTGTCTAGCTTTTCTCTTTCTTCCCTTCCTTCTTCTTGGTTCACTTCGTCTCCTCCTCCTCCTGTAGGTGAGTCAGGCCTACTTTCCTCTAATACGTTGTCCTCCTCATCAGTTTCTATGTTTTTCACTTCCTCCTTTTTCTTCTTTTTCTTTGCGTTGGCTTGTCCATCATGTTCAACCTGGGTGACCAATGGACTGCCTATGATGTCAGGGTCAGAGAGTTCTGCATCTTCCACCGATACAAGCAACTCTGCTGGCCATTCTTTGGTGATCTCCTCCATGTCTTT